>BSQZ01000055.1:4157500-4370885 GCA_033239005.1 Lamellibrachia satsuma
ACTATGCAGCAAACACAGGCGTCGACTTGAAAAGACTTCAAACGAAGGCTAATTGGTGCGAAAAACACACTTGAAACGACGCCCCGAAGTGGCCGCTTCAATCGGGGTCTTTCATCCCCGTGGCGTCTGCTCGGGTCAAAGGGTGTCAACCACGTAAACCTGGGTCAAAGGGTGTCAACCACGTAAGCCTGGGTCAAAGGGTGTGTCAACCACGTAAGCCTGGGTCAACGGGTGTCGCGACATAAACAACGGATTATTTCGCACACCGTAAGTACAACGCATCACTTTCATGTATTGATCTATCGATGTTCTCAGCTGATGCAAATGGGGGTACTCTTTTATAGTTTAACAATGTGCTATATTTTTCTCTTTTTAAAAAGAAAGAAGGATATTTATACCAGAGTCGTACATATCATACATTTACCTCGCTTTACCTCACCTCAGCTCCCATCAGGTCGCCTTTTTTGTCCCAGTGGCCCATATGGCAGCAGTGCACTCTCTCCAGCTTACTCTGTCAATGTGCACGTCAGGCTTGCCAGGGTTCGTGTCAGTGTGAGGGTTCGTGTCAGTGTGAGGGTTCGTGTCAGTGTTAGGGTTCGTCTGTGTGCCGCCCTGGTTGTGGCGAATGTTTAAAATATTTCCGATGACGACAAAACTACATCGAAAAATGGAAGATACTTGGCCCTGTTATATCTCGCATACTACAAAGTAGAAATGGGGAAACGTCCACGAGTTGACCAAACTACGACATGTCAAATCTGGTTCACAACGAAGGACTGAATATACAGCGCAAAGTCTACGTTAAATGATAGCTTCGTATTTGAACTGTGGTTAGGGGGAATCCTGGAGGTAACACGGGCAGTGGCCAAAACCAGTTACTTTACATACCACAAGACCATTGCTGTTTGGCTGTTCGAATCATATTCGTTTCGTGCATAAACTACAGTGTATAGACCTGTGTGTTGCGCTATAGTGTAGTGCACTGCACGGGCCTATAATTTGAGCCCAAGTCCGGCCCGCACTTAGCAGTTAAAATCCAGGCCCGGCCCAGGCCCGCAAAAATTCGTCAGGCCCAGCCCGGCCCAGGCCTGCAGACTAGAATTTAGGCCCAAGCCCGGCCCATACCCGCGAGCCAAAGACGGGTAAACCCGCGGCCCCTCAAGCCCGCTAAATTTATAAAAGATAGACCTACTATCTTTTAACAAAAACGAAATAAAAATAAACTGTATTACATATGTAGTGTGTTAAGATACAGTGTATATACCTGTGTGTTAAGCTACAGTGTATATATCCGTGTGTTAAGCTACATTGTATATACCCGTGTGTTAAGCTACAGTGTATATACCCGTGTGTTAAGCTACAGTGTATATACCTGTGTGTTAAGCTACAGTGTATATACCTGTGTGTTAAGCTACAGTGCATATACCCGTGTGTTAAGCTACGGTGCATATACCCGTGTGTTAAGCTACGGTGCATATACCCGTGTGTTAAGCTACGGTGCATACACCTGTGTGTTAAGCTACAGTGCATATACCCGTGTGTTAAGCTACGGTGCATATACCCGTGTGTTAAGCTACGTTGCATATAGCCGTGTTTTAAGCTACGGTGTATATACCTGTGTGTTAAGCTACAGTGCATATACCCGTGTGTTAAGCTACGGCGCATATACCTGTGTGTTAAGCTACGGTGTATATACCTGTGTGTTAAGCTACAGTGTATATACCTGTGTGTTAAGCTACAGTGTATATACCTGTGTGTTAAGCTACAGTGAATATACCTGTGTGTTAAGCTACGGTGCATATACCCGTGTATTAAGCTACGGTGCATATACCCGTGTGTTAAGCTACGGTGCATATACCCGTGTGTTAAGCTACGGCGCATATACCTGTGTGTTTAGGAACCCGCTGGTCGCTGACTCATAATATTGATACTTATCTCGCGGACAACTGAAAGGAGTCGAACATTCTACGACACGCCAATGTCCTCAGGCATTCATTGGCGTCACGTCTCCTTCTACGCTGTGTTGTGATTAAGTATCGCAGATGCCGAGACGATTAGCTGACTGCACTCGACGACTCGTGAAAGACCACTAGTTACCATCAATTACACGATCATTCCACTTGGCATCACGTGCTCCAGTGGTTCCTGCTAAGTATTTCTTCCTGAGGCAAACTTTACAAATCATGTTCTGTATAAGTCTCAAGGGGAGCCATTCAGTGTTATTTGAAATTAGGTCAATGACTAATGTTATTGGTAGGGTATAATATTTCTTTGATATCTACCCAGCTAGCTAGAGGGTGCCTACCCCGGTGTAAACGGGACAGGAGTTTCTTAGATTAGGGTGCGATACGAAGCCAGCCGTAGTATTTATTCCCAAACAAAGACACTGGTCTTACATAACATTGTTGTTTACGAGAGAGGCAATCGACCGCATGTCAAAACCCAGCCATCAGCGCGTGGGCGGAAACTTTGCGACGTCTGTCTCTTATCTGTACAACCTGCAAGGGTTGCAGAGCAGTGGCCACATACACTGTATTCTAGACAGTCGTATATTATCGAAACATACAACAGGTTCAACAAACTCAAATTCAAACTGCATGCACTGGGTGTCACGCATATGGTGTTGTCGCTGTAAGTGTTGTTGCGGAGAGACAGCTCATTGACACCGCTCCGTCGAGCAGGCAGAATGGTAGAGTGCGTTCCGAACGTGCACTGTGTCGTGACTTTCTTTATGAGGGTGATCAAGAGACATCTGGTATGTTTCTATGTCAGGTGTACCTCGCGTGTGTTAACAACACGTCTTTGTTGCTAAACAATCCGTAGTTCGGTAACGCGCGGCACTTATACGATGTCGCTGGGGTAGCAAACAAGCCCAAATAACAAACATATTATTATGTGTGCTATATAAAAAATTGGAGAAAGCTCTGTTTGTTAATTATATACACAACTGGCACACGCGTGTCGCTGAAAAACTTCTCATTGACGTGCATTATCTGGTGCAACGATAAACACCGAGCTACGAGGTGATAATACGTTACGATGACTATACAATAGGAACTGCTCTGATCTCTATCTCCGTGAACAAGACTCGCCGAGTGTGGAGAGGAACACGTTGGTTACGAAGGCGGAAAAGACTGAACCGACAGAAAGACAGTCGATTGTAACTTGTAGGACAACAGTGAAGATGAATGTGATGTTTGATAAAAGAGCAGCTGTACTGACGATGATGTGCGTGCTTTTGTGTGTGCGGTACGTGTACACACTTGTGTGTGCGTTACGTGTACACACACGTGTGGGCGTTGTCTGTGGCTGATAGTTATCTTCAGACTGGCTTGTAAACATATGCGTCGTAACACTGCAGAGCAGGAGAAAAAGCCGCCGTTGTCGTTAATTGTACTAGAGACGTTACCAATTCATCGCTCGTATAACGCTAGTCATTACAATTTTACGATGACGTATTATGTCGATTAAACTATATCAGTTTAATCGACAAATTAGTCAGATAAGTCTTCATGTACATACTCCAAAAAGTAGTAATTTACCATCATGCAGTGTGTAACGCCATCTGCCTATGTGCGGTGAAATAAAATACACAGTACGATCGCGCAGTGCACGTTTAAAAAACCGGGCTTGGATACTTCAACGATGATTTGAAGATTCAGAGGGCGGTTGTCTGGAAAGTTTCGGCTCGTGACTGCTTCCTGTGTGAGCGCATTACACATTGGGATACAGCGGACATAGAATGAGCGCTTTCATCTGATGTAGCAATGCTAGTAGGCTAACTGATAAGAACTTGCTGGGTGTAATGTGCACTCAGAGAAATTGTATCAACGTCGTGTGCACCAGTGTTTTATTGGCTGCGCCAGGCAGATAACTACACAAATGACACTAGAAAACCGCCAGAAAACCTTAACATTCATGTATCCGACTTTTATTCGTTGAACGTCACAAATAGCTGTTCCTGACTCGTGATAGCGTGTGCACTGTAGTAGAGTAGGGTCGACAAACTAATATGGTTAACTGGCATCTTTAGAGTAGAGATTATTATCTCAGTGTACTTCGCCTTGCCCAGTCGCCGTTCCACGCCGCTGAACACGGTGGCCGTTCCACGCCGCTGAACACAGACGGCTCCAAGTGACATTACATTCTGAGATAGATTTACTCAAAGTGGACAACTGCAGGGTTTATGTAGGCGTTTGATGGGAAATCGTGGGAGTATGCTTGGTAAAATGTGCTTTGTTTTTTTGTGAAAATGGAAGCTGATTACTACCTGCTGCCATCATCAGGCGTCCTCGGTTAGTCTCTAATCGGTGGTCGCAGCGGTGGTTGAGTAAATAAACTCGCAGCACATTACGCAGGAACCTGCGGAATGCGGCCCTGTGCAATGCCAGACCGTGCTGAGGAATGTTTCGCCTTTTGTTGATGGAATATCTGAGAGAGAAAGAAATGCGGCACTTAAAGTGGTGAGGCTCTTTCGCGCTACGGCAATGCGTGGGCTCATGCATTGCTAATGATTAGTGGTGTATAAAATAAACAAACTATGAATGACTTTATGAAATACATGCGTTAAGCAACCACGCAACTCATGCATTCTCGCCAGTCTAATCCAAACAACAGAACATACATTTATATACAAAATCCGATATATATATATATATATATATTCCTCGTCAACCTGAAGGCTGAGCATCATGTGTCTGATAAAACAAGACGTCATAAACAACAAATGGGTCGACCCGTCGATTGCGAGTTTGCGGCCAAAGTAAAGTAATGCAAATTTAAATTAACCGTTTTTCGTGTCCTTCCTGAGATCAACGAGGCCGTACGCATAGAAAAAAACCTCATTTCACATTTATTCACACACTTATGGCTAACAACTGGAAGACCAGCTGTCAATCGTTCAACATGCTCACAAAAAGGGTGTAATGAAAACAGAATACTAAAGACGCAGTGTCGCCACCTAGTGGTGCATACGTACTGACTCCAACTGTTGTTTCAGCATTCCTCAGGACATCCGACGTCACTTAACCAGACAGACACGTGGCGCCGTTGTCATGGTTACTCGTGCAAGGAATGGGACATAATAAAAGGGAAACTCGCGGAAATAAAAGAATTGCTCAACTTTAACGCCACTGTAAGTATCCACAACGGTTGACCTGCCCGACACAATGTAAGCTTCCTGGTATTCAGCCGTCAACTATATGTCTGCAAGAAACATTTCTCAATAAACTGCTAATTGACAATATGTTGTATGACATGGGATGATTGACTTTGCTGTGCATAACCGTCCAACAGCTGGTAATTATATTTTATTTCGCTTTTCTCGTTCCATACAAATTTCGCGAAATGTTTTAACCCAAGTAATATCGACTACGACATGCTAGCTTGTTTGTACAACTTGTATTGTACAACTTTTTTTATTTAGTTTTGGTAAACACGTCGGACCAAGAAATGATTTTTGACCAGATCCGGTAAAAATGTTGAGAACAAATGGCAAAAGTGGTCCGACTGTACTATTGCACAATGTCGCAAGTTCTCCGATCTAACGATGACAGTAAAGACACAATCCTTTATTAAACCGACTGCGCAGATTACTTAAACTATTCGCGCAAGCAGATTACTTAAACTATTCACATATTACAAATACAAAAATCAACGAATGCGATTTATGATGGGCAAAATCAATTGGTGAAGGAGCTTTAACGAGTAACTTGTGTCATTGACGTAGGATGACGACACCATTGACGGTGACGTCTGGCTGACGTCCGAGATGGCCGATGCCCTGTTGGAAGCCACGCGCAGCAAGACCAACCCGCACCATCGGCAGAAGCGCAAACTGCACAAGTTCGGCTGGTACTTCATCACAAAGTGGCCACTGCCCATACTGTACACGTTCGACACCAACATGGGTAAGCTAACATATCAACGTAAGTAGTAGGTAGGTGGTTTACGATGAGCAAGAGCGGTGGTTACTAAAAATAGACATTGGGAAAAACCCACATATCGCTGACGTGGCGTTTAATTTTAATTTTTAATTTTAATTTTAATTTTTAATTTGAATTTTAATTTTAATTTAATTTTTTTTTTTTTCAAATTACAATTTTTTTTATTTCAATTTCAATTTTTTATTTCAAATTACAATTTTAATTTTAAATTCAAGCGACACAACTGTGGCGGACCGTTTTACGGTAAGCATTCCTGCTGTCAATTAACTCACAACACGACGCAACTCAGCGCGAGCCAGCTGTTGTGAACCGTCACACGGTGACATAACGTAACATTCCTGTGACCATTGAACTCATAAAATAAGAGCGAGGGTCATAAGGGCGAGTCTGTTGTTGTCGAAAACCTGATGATGCAGTGGTATTTTCATTTGAGAAAACGCGTATGTGCAACTTCGAACAGGGAGTTAGAAAACGTTACACAGGCGGTTAGAAATGTTTTCACCCGTCATTCACATCACCAACATGTTGCGATTGGATAATCTATCGACATGCGCGTTGTGAGTGGCTAATCTGTCGACGTGTGGGGTTGTGAAACTGGTTAGTCGGGGTCTTTAAATACCCGTGTATTGGGACTCGACTGCCTACGGGCCATGGCTCAGAAAATGCTGCATATGAAGAGAGAGTTGGACCTGATGCAACTTCAACAGGTAAGATTATAATATTACTCATTAATATTTATATATTCAAGTCAGTAGAACACCCGTTTAAAATTCAAATTGGAAATTAGACAGTATATGTTATGTTTTTAATATATTTAGTTAATTTATTATATGTGTAGAAAAACCAGTCGGAAATCACTACGCGAAATTTCACGTAAACGCATCATAATCGTGAATACGCGCCACGTACTGTAACTGACATTGCCTGGCCCCTGGATCCTGGATCTATTTGGTATTTTACTACGATGTTTTAGTTAGCATATTTACGTATAAGTGTACTTTTTGTGTTTTTGTAGAGTTCATTCTAAATTGCTGTATCTTAAAATGAAATGCGCATTATTTTGCGAACGCTTACAACCCTGGTCAGTAATTGTCTATATATAGCATACCATTCGAAAGCTATTTATAAATCACGCAGTTCATAACTGCCGTGCGAGTGGCAGTGCGCAAGAAAGTTGGATTAGAGTGTTTGCGTAGATGGATTAGTGATTAGTTTAGTTTGATGCTGCTGTGGTTTATATCTGTATATATTACTCAACTGCACAACCTGTTGTCGAAGCGGATTTAATTGGAAATATAAGACTATAGGACGAATTCCGTTTCGTGTTTACGATTTTCGAAAAATCCAAGATGGCTGCGTCCATGGTTGGATCGAACGAAGTTGCTCGTTGTCTCTACGCTTTGACGTTGATGAACATGCAGAATATCGCAAGCGGAGACTCAGGCTCAATGAATTTGCGAGTGATTACTTTGGGACATAACCAATCGGCAACAGTGACGATGACTCTGACTTATTTGATTCGAACGTGTGACAGTGTCAGTGTGTATGTGACCTGTCACCTGTCACTTGAAAGCACAGAGCCACACAACAACGGTACTTTCAGAGCTAATCACAAGAAGAGATTGCTACCTCTTGAGTGTTGCTTATTAATATCAATGTTTTTTTGTTTTTGCTATAAAAAATTACTACATTCACTGGATTGGATATAGTAATAACAATATATAATTTATTAAATTGTGGTGAAGTTTTGGTTTCACGTGAAGTATCATTATTCTGGACTGTCTACTTTACAAGTAATTTTTTATTGTAAATGTAACCATCATAATTTAATAATAGTTTTAGTGTACCGAAGCTAACAAACCTATCTACATTTGCTTCACTAGATTGGACATGGTTATACTAATAACAATGGATAAGTTGTTATACTGTGGCAGCGTTTTGTTTTGACATGAATTGTGATGATTTTCGACTCAACTGTACAAGTAATTTTTTTCCTTAAATAGTTTTTGACGGGTGCCCTCTTTAAATTCTTGTAACTTTGATTCTAGTGGGAGCATTTGAATACACTACACTGTTTAGGAATGAGAAAGGGTGTTACTTTCCATGCATTAAATAAAAAAAAACTTTACATTGTTTTGGACAATGACTGGTTTTCCTACGCCGCAACACATATTATTAGTTTAGAAAAAATCTTTGTGCACAACATAAAAAATAGGTCAATAACTTTTTATTAATGTAACATCACCATTCTTGAAAATGGGAACTATATTGAAAATGTTAGCTGATCTGGAACATATCTATTGTCAAACAGTAAGGTAACAATATGGTGGTTCAAGCAAACTGGGATAAACTTGTTTAATCATGTTCGGTTTTATGCCATCCCATCCCTGACAAAAATTTCACATGCTAAATAAGTTTCTATATTTCACCTATAGTTGCTGGTGTTAGAAACATGGAATTTTATAAACTCCATACAGATAGTCATCAGGAACCTTTGATACAACTGTTTTCTTTTTGCGTTGCTTAAATTCGTAAAATACTCATTCAACTTATCAGCAATATTTTTTTGGTGTAAATGTCAATTCAATTAAGAACTCATCACTTCATGAAAGTGTATACTTTATGACATATTGTATAACCTTCTTCAAAATCTTTACACTGTTCATTACATATCCTGGTTTCTTAACTTTCCTTTATTATCTAATTTTTGGGGAAATGATCCGAAATGTCTGAATAAATTATTCTGTGCATTTGGTAATATTCACCAAATATATTGTCTATTGCTGTGAAAGTGGTTGGAGTGATTGTGACGTTGTATCTATGTAGACTATCATAGTTAAGCAAAATGATGTTGGAGTCGCCTTTAATGTAACACTTTTCACAACTTTGAGTACTTGCAAAATGTTAGTGTTTTGATTAGTGAAATCAGTGATATATATGTTTAGTAACCGATAAATAACACCATCAATTTCTTTTTTACATTTCTTACATTCTAAATACGCAGTTATAATATTAAGTTTTGGCATTTCAAAATAGTAATAAGATTTGTGGATACTCCTCATCCCTTCTTTGAGGCCATGAGTCGGTCAACTCATCAATATATGCATTTTCATGTATTAACCATCTTTTGGTTAACCCTATGACAATCAGTGATAAGTAATTATTCAATTCACTAAGAGTTTTTGACAGACTTCAAGTATTTAAAGGAGGAAAACCCACAAGTATAATCATTATTAGATTTCATTAATATCAAAGCCAAGGTAGTATTGTGTAAATGAACTGTTTCCTGCTATAAAAATTGTATAATCTGGATCCAAATTCCTAGTAGCATGACTTTAAAAATCAACTTCTTCACCTGCAGGTGTTCAGGTTAAACTGCATCATTTACATATCTAGTAAATGTATACTTAGCTATAATAATAGTACACGTTGTTATTCTGTACCTTGCTTATTAAGCAATAAAAATTGTGTGTACGCCTTATTGTGTTTGTTCATTATAGGGTTAAACAAATACAATGTATAATAATTAAACACAATGTATAATCTTTCATTCTGTTTGGACCTTTCGATTGAGACATATAGTGACCTCGTTAGTTCCACTATTAGTCACCAGGAAGATTATAGTATACGTAACTAAATACGATACCTTAACATTAACAACAACATATTGTCTAATTTCCAATAGTAATTTCGTTACATATAGGGACCTCGTTAGTTATTAGTCACCAGGAAGATAACCTATTATAGTATACCTAATTAATACGATACCTTGACATATTAAAAACAACATACTGTCTAATTTCCAATAGTGACCTCATTAAATATAGTGACCTCGTTTGTTCCATTATTGTTACCGTCGACACTTACATTATATGCTGAATTAACGCGTTTTTCCTACCAAATATTGCTCATAAACACACCACCCCACCTCGCACAACATATAAGTGTACCTAGGATGGTGTCTTCAGTTGTAGACGCTGACACCATGCGAGTGCACGTCTGCCGCCACTGCGGTGAGACGTTCGAAGATTATGCGCACCTACGACGTCACTTGGACAGCCACGCAACATTGTCTAATGACACGACAGCACCGTCATCGAGCGAACACACCAAGACACACGTCTGCCAGAATTGCGGGTTGTCGTTCGGGAGACGGGACAGTCTGCAGCGACACGTGAGAACCTCGTGTGGTACGTGTCAGAAATGTGGACTGTCGTTTGGGAGACGAATCGATCTGAAGAAACACACGAGACGATGCAGTGATGGACCACCAGAACCGAAACGACCTAGGTGGAAACATCGAATGTTCCGATTGTCGGAGATCCCATCGAACCGCCCGATCGACTTCCCTTCCCAGACGCTCTGTCGACGGACTTGTTAGACGTCGTTCGTGAGCACTGGTCTACCGTTCGAACACGCGTAGCGAGAGGACCTGTTCAGACCAGGTTCAATTACAGATTGACCACTCTAGACACGACCGCTCTAGAGGAACCTTTGAATAGAATGTTCCAGGAGCAAACCACTGCATTCAAAATTAATCTCAGTTACGGGTTCATTCTGAGGAACAAGGACACGGGACGATACAGGTATTATCACGCGTCTTGTAATTGTTGCGGACGGTACCTGGACGAACCCAGTCTCATCACCAACCGCAGTGACTTTGACGAGTTTCTGGACCGAATCCGAGAAACCGACGTCTTGCAGTGGGCCATCGCTCAAAGACCGGATTCGGCATGGGTGTGCGAACTCGTGACAAATGCCACCTTCTTCGTCAATCGTATCATCGATCATCCCATTGGTTGTGTGGGCGTGACTCTCCCCGCTTATGTGAAGAACAACAAAGCTGTCATCGGTCTGGAAAGGGAACCCAACCATTCCAAAATATACACCGACAACGTTTGTCTCTTCCGATGTCTGGCGCTTCATCGAGGATGTGACGTATATCGTTTGGAACCTGCGGTTGCGAAACTCTACGCAGACTACGACCAAGACGGCGTACCCATGGAAGACTTTACAGGAGTTACACTCGATGACCTTTATCGCGTAGAAACCACGTTCAAAACGAACGTGTGCGTATACAAGCTTGTCAAGTCGGATGATGATGGAAAGACGACTGCCGAACTCGTCAGACGATCGTTGTGTCACTATGACAACACGTTGCATATCAACCTGCACGAGACGCACTTTTCCTATATCAAAGACGTGCGCATGTACTGCCACTCGTATCGGTGTCGAAAGTGTGGCGACTGTCTATGGAAAGATGCATATAAACTGCACAAACACGAACGTACGTGTGCGGGTGGCGTACGATGAGTTTATCCGGGAGGTGTCTACCACTCCACCCCATCGATATTCGAACGTCTGGACGATGAGAACATTCGAGTCTCCGAATCGTTGCGCTACTATCCGTACCGAGCCACATTTGACTTCGAGTGTTATTTCGACACCGCACAACTTCCGTCGGACAGTGACAAGGTCCAGTGGGTAGCGCGTCACGTCCCGTTGAGCGTCAGCGTGGCGTCGAACGTGCCCGGACACGAGCAAGTGCAATGTCTCGTCACAGATGGAAATCCTGACAAGTTGGTGGCCGACATGATGAACATCCTACGAGCAATGAGCGATGCAGCGTACGAAGATCTAAAAGATTCTTATGATGATGTGTTGGAACAACTCGCGGAAGCACAGACGGACTGGGACGAAAGGGAGCAAGCCGCACGATCACCTGGGGAAGATGACGCCAACGATAAGGAGTCGCGACCAAAAAATCCCTACAAAACGCTGATGGGACAACTGTACGGGTGGCTACATCAATTACCCGTGATCGGGTTCAATTCGGGGAAGTACGATCTCAACGCCATAAAAAAGTTTCTGATTCCCCACTTCATCACCGAAACAACGGAAGAATGCACGAAACAGGAAGATCAAGAAGGTATCGCATCCTTTTTCGTCATCAAACGAAACAACACGTTCATGTGCCTGTCGTCGAATCAACTGAAATTCCTAGACATGACGAATTACATTGCCCCAGGGTTCAGCTACGACAAGTATCTGAAAGCATACGGATGCGAGGTCACAAAAGGTCATTTCCCGTATGAGTACATGGACTGTTTGGAGAGGCTCGACGACACAATGCTTCCACCGAAAGAGGCCTTCTACAGTCGACTTAAGAACGAAGGTATTTCCGACGACGATTACGCTAGTTGCGAGAAGGCGTGGCGCGATAATGACATGACGACTTTACGAGACTTTCTCGGTTGGTACAACAACAGAGACGTAGTGCCTTTTTTGCAAGCCATTCACAGACAGTTCGCCTTCTATGAGCAGCGTGGCATCGACATGTTCAAGCAAGGGATCAGCGTACCCGGACTGACCTTGCTCTACCTGTTCAACGACCTACCGGAGAAGACATACTTTACGATCTTCAACGAGAAGAATAAAGATCTTCATCAACTCGTGAAAGACGGTATTGTGGGTGGTCCATCTATAGTCTTTCAAAGATACCACGAGAAAGGGGTCACAAAGATACGTCAGACCGAGTACGGGGAGACCGCTCGACCGTGTGGATCGATCGTCGGTTACGATGCCAACGCTCTATACCTGTGGTCTCTGATGCAAGACATGCCGACGGGATGGTACAAGCGTCGACGCGAAGAAAACGAGTTCCGACCCGAATCGGCGCAGCTGCACGGGCAGATGGCCGCGGAATGGTTGACGTGGGAGTCCGAACGGACGGGACACTCTATCCGGCATCAGGTCAACGGTCGGGAGAAGAGGATAGGTAAACTTCCGGTGGATGGGTGGTGCAGCACAACAAAGACGGCGTATCAGTACCATGGATGCTATTACCACGGACACCCGTGCTTGGCTCTAGAAACGAACGCCGTTAATGGGAAACCCATGGCCCAACTTCTCACCGAGACCCGAAAGAACACTGCATACTTACGTCACTTCGTCAAGGTTGTCGAGTTGTGGGAATGTCAGTGGAAAAACATGAGAAAAGATGCGGCCGTGAAAAGATGTCTAGACGCAGCGTTTCCTCGTCACGCGAAATGGAAGATGACGCAACAGCAGATCTTGACCGATGTGCGCACCGGTACTCTGTTCGGTATGATTGAGTGCGACGTTCGCGTACCGGAAGAATTGCGCGCGCACTTTGCCGAGATGCAACCCGTGTTCAAGAACGTCAACATGACCCGCGACGATCTCGGACCATTCATGCGTCGATACGCCGAAGATCACGATATCATGACGCGTCCGAGGCGCATGCTCGTGGGTAGTTTCCGCGGCGATAAGATGCTACTCGCCACGCCGCTCCTGAGGTGGTACCTGGACCACGGACTCGAGGTGACGCGTGTTTTTCAGGTCATCGAGTACGAACCCAACCCGTGCTTCCGTCGGTTCGGTGACGCGGTATCTACGGCCCGACGGGAGGGAGACGTCCACCCCCACAAGGCCATCATCGCGGACACCATGAAACTCCTGGGGAATTCGGGGTACGGGAAGACCATCACCAACGTAGACCGACATCGCGACGTGAAATACTGCACGGAGGTTGAAGCGTCGCGCATGATCAACGATCGTCGATTCCGTCAACTCGACGTCGTCATCGACAACGCGTATGAGATCGAGATGAGCAAGAGAACAGTGACGTATGCCTTGCCTATACACGTGGGATTTTTCGTTCTACAGTATGCCAAAATGCGCATGCTGCAGTTCTACTACGACTTTATCGACAGGTACCTGGAACGACCTTTGTTCCAGTACTGCGAGACAGATACGGATAGCGCCTATTTGGCCTTGGCCGGTGAGTCCGTTGATGATCTCGTAACTCCGGAACTTCGAGAGCATTACTTCCGACACCGATCCCAATGGCTCCCATCCGAATGTTGCGTCGACCACGAGACAGAGTACGTGCGGTGTCGACTCGCCGGTCATCCTTGGATCGGCTCTGCATCATGCTGTGTTGCGCGCAAAGCATACGACAAGAGGACGCCCGGTCTGTTCAAGGTGGAGTGGTCTGGCGATGGGTTCGTTGGGTTGTGCAGCAAGACATACTATTGCTTCGGACCCACCGACAAGTATAGCACGAAAGGTCTGAGCAAACGTCACAACGAGATCGACAAAGACGCGTTCCTCGAGGTACTCACCAATAGAAAGAGCGGTAGTGGAAAGAATCGCGGGTTCCGAGTGAACCACTCGTCCGTGTTGACGTATGTGCAGGAACGAGCCGCCCTCACCTACTTCTATGCAAAACGCGTGGTGCTCGAAGACGGGGTGAGCACGGGTCCGGTGAACGTGTAGAAAAGATGACGCGCTGCGGAAGACATTCATAAGTGACCATGGACGCGCGATGGAAGCATCCATTCACGTGCGTCATCGCCGGACCGACGGGGTGTGGTAAGAGCACCTTCGTGACGCGTCTGCTACTTCACGCATCAATGACGATGAACCCTCCTCCCGAGAAAATGACGTGGTGTTACGGAGAATGGCAATCGGCTTACGCGTCGATGAGCATGCCCAACTTGCAGTTCGAGGAAGGCTTACCGAATGCGTCATTGTTCGATCCCAAGACGAGGAACCTCGTCGTCATAGATGATCTGATGGCTGAAACGGACGGTCGGGTCACGACCTTGTTCACCAAAAAGAGTCATCACAGTAACACATCCGTCCTCTATCTCGTACAGAACCTGTTTCCTAAAAACAAAGAAAGTCGCACCATTAGCCTGAACGCTCAATACATGGTGGTGTTCAAGAATCCCCGTGACACGTCGCAGATAACGCACTTGGCACGACAAATGTATCCGGGTCGTGTCAAATTCGTGCAAGAAGCTTTCAAAGATGCAACGGTGGTACCATATGGCTACCTGTTGATCGATCTGAAACAGGACACGCCCGAAGATCTCCGATTACGTACGACCATTTTTCCGGACGACCCCGTCCAGTACGTCTACTTACCGAAGGTATAAAAACGCTGAGCGCTGGTTCGAGTCTTCATTCGCACGATGTCCGAACTTGTGAAAAGACACATCCTGTGTATACAGGCGCTGAATAGATACAAAAACAACAAATTGAGAAGAGCCATCCTCGCCAACGCTGACGCCGATCTCATTTGCGCTCTGGCCGAGTGTGCCTACAACATCTTGAAAGGGAACGTTCCGTTGACTCCGACACATAGAAGGCGGTTGAAAAAATACAGGAAAGAACTGCGCGCGTTGGCTAAGAGACGGTTGCCCATCGCGAGGAGGAGACACATCCTACAAGAACAGACCGGTGGTTTCCTATCGGCTTTACTAGCTCCGTTGGCAGGTTCGGTGATTCTTCCCTTGCTCAGACAGGTGCTCGCGTAGATGGAGCACGCGCGAAAAATGGCCTTGGTGGATCCACGATTGTTGGAGACCCTTCGATCACCACCACCGCCTACAGACACGGTTGGTAAGGTCATGCAAGGACTCGACGCCGAGATGACCTCCATTCTCGATCAAAAAGACCTAAACGATGGGGACAAAGTGAAACTGTACAATCAGGTGTTACAGCGATACAACCACTTGTCCGATCGACGCGACAAACAGCCGACACGAGTGGTTGTAGTGAACGATGATGCAACGACAGAAACAGCGACACCGGAAAAGCCGACAGTAGCACCAGCAACAGCAGCTCCCTCTGCCGTAGAGGCCGACATCGTGGACAGCGTTCCAAAGACCATGAAGGTTAAGGTCAAGAAGTTGATAGATCGTCTCAAAACCCAGCTCTCGTGGACCGATCGAGGCGAATTATTACACGACGGTACGCCGGTGCCTGGAAGTAACATGGTGGATCTCGTGAACGATGTATTGCGAAAAAGAAGAAAGAGCGATCCTGTAGGATGGCAAGCTTTCGCGCAGCAGCTCAAACGTATCAACCTACCCATGGAATTCATCGGTAACGTCGAACGGAGACGCTACATACGACAGGCGGCAACGGCAACACCGGTGGCGGTGACACCCAGAAATCGTCCGTTACCGCGTTGGACCCCCTACAGTCGTTGGCAAGTGGAACAGTCCAAAAGTCCTCGAAAAAACGTCATCGTCGGTTGCCGTCACTGGATGGTTGGGAGTCGTTTTAAAAGAGTTGTGCGCTACGACGATTCAACAGTTAACCATGGTATCGGTAGTGGACACATATCGCTTGGTAGTCCTAGGAGTACTGTACAAGACCGCCGACTACTACCCACTGACAGGAGTGTTTGTCTCGGTGCTGTACATGACCGCTGACTACTACCCGCTCGCGAAAAAGTCTTGCCGCTACCTCGATGGTAGGATATCGACCTATCGTCGTGGGAGTACTGTTTTGTATCCTACTATACATTATCGCACTCGTCGCAAGATATTACCTCAGTTCCTCTCCTCTAGTCGTGTGGTGCAAACCATGGGACGTCGAGTTGAAGAATCACTCAAACGCGTCTACTTCGATCCGAAACGCGTCGGAAGTTATGGTGGGGTCAACGCACTGAGACGTGTCACGCGCGCACCAGTGAAAGCCGTCAAGCAACGGTTGTCGGAACAAGACGCGTACACCTTACACAAACCGGTGAGAATTCGATTCAAGAGACGACGTGTCATCGTGGGTGGACGCAACCACCAGTGGCAGGCCGATCTCGTCGACTTGTCGAAACTGAAAAAAGACAACGACGGATACGTGTTTCTGTTGACGGTGATCGACGTCTTTTCAAAACGGGCCTGATGCGTTCCTCTGAAAAACAAGTCGGCGTCGTCTCTGGTGACGGCATTGAAAGGATTGTTGGTCAACATTGCGCCTACAACCTTGCAAACAGACAAAGGTTTGGAGTTCCTCAACAGATCCGTGAGGCGTTTGTTGAAGGAGCACGGTGTCCATCATTTTTCCACTCATAACGAGGAGACCAAGGCGAGTATCGTCGAAAGGTTCAACAGAACGCTGAAGACGCGTATGTGGCGATATTTTACGAAATATCAGACGGTGCGGTACATCGACGCGCTACAGGATTTTGTGCAGTCGTACAACGACACCTATCATCGAAGCATAGGCATGGCCCCTTCGCAAGTGAACGCGGCGAATCAAGAGGAGGTGTGGCAGCGCTTGTACGGTCACGATGGTAAGGGTGTACCAAAGTTCAAGGTGGATGATCGCGTGCGCATCAGCAAAGCGAAGCGGCGGTTCGAGAAAGGGTACATGGCAAATTGGAGCGAGGAGCTCTTCACGATACGCGAAGTTCACGCCTCCGATCCACCCGTGTACCGGTTGGTCGACGATCTCGGTGAGGTGCTGGACGGAACCTTCTACGAACCGGAACTGCAGAAAGTATTGGTCTCGAAAGATAAACTGTACCGCGTGGAATCGGTGCTGCAGCGACGGAAGGTGGGAAAACGAACGGAGGCGTTAGTCAAATGGTACGGCTACCCCACTTCGTTCAACAGCTGGATCGATGCCAAGGCGCTCGTTCGGTATAAAGAGTAGTTACGCGACGGTCGACTCCTCATTCCAACGATGTCCATCGTCGAAGAAGACAACGAAGGGATAGACGTTACGGACGACAACGACAACGAGGTTGTTGCATCGCGTTGGCACCTCTTCGGCACCGATTGTCCCAAGACGGAAATCGTGTTCTTGTGTCAGGTCGTCGTCTTGTACACGATCATCGCGGTCAGCATCTACAATCTGACAACCGGTCACACCGACTCTAATCTTTGGACGGCCCTGTTGAGTAGTTCGTTGGGCTACCTGCTACCCAATCCATCCGTGAAACGCGATGACGGCTGATTTCTACCTGACGTTGCCTAGCAACGCGTCGATGCACCTGCATCCCGACAACACGTTGACCCATTACGTCACGTCCTTACCGCAACGCATCAGTCTGTCCGGCGAATGGGAATGCGGGTTGGTGGAGATCCAGTACCCGCACGATTGGTACAATGTCAGAGAGAAGGATTCCTGGTTCTTCCTCTCGGAAAGCTCTAGCGATGGTCATTCTGTTGGAGGCATAGCAACGGGATATTACGACGGAACTCGTAAACTCATACGAGCCATCAACCGCTCGCTAGCGGGTATCGCGGTACGTCAAAGAGTGAAATTAAGCTACAGCGACATCACTCAAAAGTATCCGTACGCATGTCACCGAGTACCGAATTCACAACCCAGGGTTCTATGGGAGTCATACTAGGTCTCGACGCAAGGACCATCCGTAGTCCTGAAAGTCACGTGCCGCTAGATGGTGATGGAGAGGTGTACACCTTCGTGAAAGAAGGGGATTCCGTGGTGGACATGAAGCAAGGGTTCGAGTCACTCTACGTGTACACGAACGTCGTGGAATCGCGCGTCGTCGGCGACAGTCTCGTACCGCTGTTGAGGATTGTTCCGATACAAGGCGAACACGGACATACGATCTCGAGACATTTCGAGCACGTTCAGTACTTGCCCATGTTGCGCAAGGAGTTTGGAACAATCGAAATCGATATAAGAGACGATACCGGGCATGCCGTGCCATTCGAACGCGGCAAGGTGACGGTGACGCTTCATTTTCGACGTCGTAAGACTGGTCTGTTCTGAAGAATGAATTACAACGATTATTACACCCGACAAGCGGGAGGGGCCTTACCCTACTTTGTCGGTGCCAGAGTGCAACGAGGACACGGGTTGGGTAGTCTGTTCGGAGGTCTGATTCGGAGCGCCATGCCACTCATCAAGCGAGGAGCCGTGGCTTTGGGAAAGGGGGCGTTGAAGACCGGCTTGCGCATAGCCGACGACGTCATGTCCGGTCAGAACATAAAAACGGCGGCCAAACGACGCGCCACCGATGCCGGTAAAGATTTGATACGTGGTCTGTTGACGACTCCTGGCGTGCGACCGCAAAAACGTATAAAACGCGCGACGGCACCGCGACGAGTCAGTGCAGTGAAAAGACGTCGTAAAGCGCAGACGATTCGTGAACGTGACGTGTTCGACGATGGCTTTCGTGCATAGACAATCTTGCGAGGGGGTCAAGAGCGAACTCGATCTCTTCGGCGTGCCGCCGACCCAGACCAGCATCGAGGACGCACAATGGGTGGAACACCAACCGATGGCCTCCCTCGAGTCGGGTGGTCCCATAGAATTCTTGCTACCCGGATCGGGAGACACTTACCTGGATCTCGCCAGCAGCTACCTGCACGTGCAAGCGAAGGTAACCAAAGGCAACGGGACACCTCTCGACCCCGACAACACTGTGGCTCCGGTGAATAATTGGTTGCATTCGTTATTCAGTCAAGTCGACGTCTACCTAAACGGTACGCTCGTGACTCCTTCGACAAACACGTACCCGTATCGCGCCTACATCGAAACGCTTTTGAGTTACGGCAGCGAGGCCAAAGAGACTCAACTGACGAGTCAACTGTGGTACAAAGACACCGCCGGTCGCATGGATGCCGTCAACATTGTCGACGAGGACGTAATGAACCGAGGGTTGGTGTCTCGGCGAGCGCACGTCACGCAGAGTCGTGTCGTTGACATGATGGGACGACTACACGTGGACCTGTTCCTACAAGATCGTTACCTGCTCAACGGCGTCGACGTCAAGATACGACTGGTGCGAAGCAAGGACACGTTCGCGCTCATGGCCGGTGGTGGCAACCTCGATTATAAAATACACATCGTCAACGCCACCATGTTCGCGAGGAAAGCCACACTGAATCCGACCGTTCAGGTGGCGCACATCAAGGCACTGGACAAGGGCACGGCCAAGTACCCGCTGCGTTCCGTCGACTGCAAAGTATACTCCATTCCCACAGGGGCCATGTCGCACACGCACGAAAACCTGTTCCTCGGTACCCTACCGACACGTCTGGTACTATGCTGCATCGACAACGACGCGTACAACGGTTCGTACGCGAAGAACCCGTTTCACGCCAAGCACAACAACGTCAACTTCCTCGCCGTTTACGTGGATGGTCGACAGGTACCCTCCAAACCTCTCCAGCCGAATTTCGACGAGAAGCGATTCATCAGAAGTTACCTCAACCTGTTCACCTCGACTGGCAAGGTATCACAGGACGAAGGGAACGGTCTGACTCGTGACGACTTCCGTGATGGGTACACCTTCTTTGGTTTCGATCTGACCCCGGACGCGTGTGATGGATCGTGCTTCCATCTGGTACAAAAGGGCAACCTGCGCATCGAGATGCATTTCGCTGCAGCGCTCCAACAGACCATCAACGTCGTCGTGTACGCAGAATTCGAATCGGTGCTGGAAATCGACAAGAGCAGGAACGTCATCTACGATTTCTGATGGAGACAAGCCAGATTGCGCGTCTCCTGGCGAGAGACGCACGAACTCGTTCGATCGTTCGCGACGTCGTACCCAAAGACGGACTGCCTACGATGATCGATGCTTTCCCGTTCGCTTTCGTATGCAATACTCACGACGGCGATAAACCCGGTCAACATTGGATCGCTCTCTACGTGGATGCCGACAGACGCGGTGAATACTTCTGCTCGTACGGACTACCGCCGCTACATGGCACATTTCGCGTGTTCCTGAACGAACATTGTTCCGAGTGGAGTCACAATGCCAAGAGACTTCAGAGTCCTCTATCTAACGTGTGCGGACAATACTGCATTGCTTATTTGGTGCTTCGTTGTAACGGCATACCGATGAAGGCTTTCGTCAATACATTTGGTAGTGATTTAGTAGCAAACGATTGTCGCGTGTTTGATTGGGTTAAGACCCTGAGATAGGGTAAACTGTAATACAGCATAGCTTGTTTATTGCTTCGATGTATTGGTAATACTTACCAGCTGCTAGTATCTGTATTGTGGTGCAATTAAAAGATGATTGTGTGTGTGCACACGACCGACTGCGTTTGTTCCGTTTTTAAGATGCCCGCGTTTCGGCGGCAAGCAGATGGACACACGAGCCATTCAGACTCCTCACCTCATTAATCATCCACGATTTTTATGAAACTCTTACGCATAACTTTTATGAAACTATAACCGACGAATCGCAGCTCTTTATACCATTCACCGATAACGTACTGAACCCTGATTGATTAGCTCTCTCATTCATTTTAATCGCCACGTCAGCGATTAAAATTAAAATTAAAAATTAAAATTAAACGCCACGTCAGCGATATGTGGGTTTTTCCCAATGTCTATTTTTAGTAACCACCGCTCTTGCTCATCGTAAACCACCTACCTACTACTAACGTAACCATTATTAGTACAATCTTAGAACAATGGCATCCGGTAAATTATCTGTTGTCCTTAGGAGGGCAACCACATCGATACCGTACACCACGGTAATTAGTGCTTAGGACGACAGCAATATTTATTCATCAAAGAAACCCATCTACAAGACAAGACTAACAAATTCCCTGATACTATTTTGCATTAACAGGAAGTTGGCGTGTGGTTCTCCGTTGAAAAGTTATTTGCTGTTAAAATTGTTATAGTCGTTCATTTAACAAAAGACTCACAATAGCATAATGCACACGTGACAGTCAAGTGTGAATGTCGTAAAAGAAATCGGACCGGTGATCTATTTCGACTGCTTTTGTATCGTGTCAAATCGTTAATTCACGACTCGTTACAGGCGATTCCGGTCGAGAGACTATTCGTTTGGCAATCAGCCACTGGGAGGCACAGACGTGTATCCGGTTCGAAGAGCGGGAGGCGGTGGGGGACGACACACGTCACATCCGGTTTACAAACGGTTATCCGTGCGCCTCATACATCGGACGCATCATGAAGACGCCGCAGCCCATCCAACTGAGCGCCACCTGTCTGCAAGGAGTGAGTCTATGACAAATACCTAATTGCATTGTTGCCGTCACGTGTGTGCAGCGAATCATCACGTTTTCATTTCTGTACTTTATTTAATGTTTTGAGATAATGTGAAATGCGGTAATCACTTCCTGGGACAAAGGTCCAATAAATAACGTTCTGCACCTCTTTCAGTCTGTTTGCAGAACTCTGACGCTCTTCTTTGATCAATACATAACCCATCCATTGTCATTTTCCCCCACACCCCTACCTGCACTGCGTTATTCAGCTTCCCTGCCTCGACCATATTGCTAGTAACTCCTTCGGTCCTGTCGTAGATAGGAGTGGCCGCGCACGAGATCGGCCACGCCATCGGCTTCTGGCACGAGCACCAGCGCTCTGACCGGGACGATCACACGATCGTGCACCCCGAGAACCTGCGGCAGGGCAGCGAATTCGCCAGCGTCCTCTCCATCCTGACCAAGGGCAACACCAACAACCTGGTGCCCTACGACTACGGATCCATCATGCACTACCACGCCTACGTGAGTGATTCGTGGAGACAGCATTCATAATGTCGAGAGAAGGATTTCTGAGACGAAATCAAATGCCCAAATCACACGCATACATACATACATACATACATACATACATACATACATACATACATACATACATACATGCGTACATGCGTACATGCGTACATGCGTACACGCGTACACGCGTAGACGCGTACACGCACACACGCACACACGAACATACATACATACATACATACATACATACATACATACATACATACATGCACACATGCACACATACACACATGCACACATGCATACACGCATACACGCACACACGCATACACGCACACACGCACACACATACATGCATACATACAATGTCATACATACATACATACATACATGCATATATACGATGCATACGTACGTACGTGCGTACGTACGTACATACATACGTACATAGTTGGTTATTTATTTATTTACTTATTTATTTAGTTATTTAGACTAAACACGTACATATGTCACTTTGCAAGTGTAAGTATTCTACTTGTGCAAGTGACACTGTCAAGTACAGCTGTTTGTGGTTCTTGTTCATTCAGTCACGGCTCACGTTCTTTACAGGCTTCGTCAGATGACAAGATGACGATCGAGCCGACAAATTCGTTGTACATTCAGACGATTGGACAGAAGGACGGACTCTCTTTTCTCGATGCCAAACTCGCAAACCTGGCCTACTGCAAGAGTAAGCATATTTTTTACTGAACTTTTTTTCATGGTCCATGACTTGTAGTATCGTTACTTTCCTCTCTGTCGTAGTCAACATTATCACTGTCATATTTTTCAAAATCGTCACCATCATCATCATCATCGTCGTCGTCGTCATATTCCATACAGTGATGGCGTTTAGACAATTACACCATTGTTGACCATCGTTTGCAATATCACATATGTCTTGGCGTGTCGTTATTTGTCATATTTGTCTTGTGCTCTTGAAGACGCCTGCCACACACCACTAGTCGGGAAGTGTCTCAACCGAGGCTACCAGGACCCGAACAACTGCACCCGGTGTCGATGTCCCGCAGGCTTTGGAGGGCTGTATTGTGATACTCTGGCCACCCCAGTCAATGGTATAGTGCAGCTTGTTTTACTTGACACGCATTACCGTTTGTTGTCCGCTGCTGGTAGTTTATATATGCATATCACTTTATCACTGTTGGGATGGATAGTGAATTCGCCAAAGTTCTTGTCAACTTGGTGGCAATGACTTCCTGATTGCCAAGCATTAATAGTGCATTCAGTAGTGAAATGTGATATATGACACTAATTAGATACTTGAGTAGTATTCAGTGCCACTGACCGGTTGTATGCATGCCAATGCTTCACGTCATAGAGTGAAACCCTTCATGCTAGTTCCTTTGAACATAAGCGACGCTACTACCTCGCGTCACTAACATATTTGTTTAAATTATAACATAGCAAATGATAAAGGCATATGGAATTCAATGACGGTCGTGTTGCTGGACACACGGACAGTTACACCGGTCGTGGAAGTATCTTATATTTGGTCCAAACGAATAACACCATTTGGCGATGTTTATCTTCAGCTGACTGCGGCGGCTACTTGAACGTGACGGAGAAAGGTACGTACGTGACGTCTCCGGGCTACAGCAGTGGCGGTCAGTACGTTGACAACACGCAGTGCAACTGGATGGTACAGGTGAGGTCATCTATCGGGATCGACTTTGTGGTCAGTGAAGATATTATTTATATTTACTAAAGTCACGCTTAACACCACCACGGGCGAGGGTATCTGGTCTGGTAGCAGGCGAGGGTACCTGGTCTGGTAGCAGGCTAGGGTACCTGGTCTGGTAGCAGGCGAGGGTACCTGGTCTGGTAGCAGGCGAGGGTACCTGGTCTGGTAGCAGGCGAGGGTACCTGGTCTGGTAGCAGGCGAGGGTACCTGGTCTGGTAGCAGGCGAGGGTACCTGGTCTGGTAGCAGGCGAGGGTACCTGGTCTGGTAGCAGGCTAGGGTACCTGGTCTGGTAGCAGGCTAGGGTACCTGGTCTGGTAGCAGGCGAGGGTACCTGGTCTGGTAGCAGGCTAGGGTACCTGGTCTGGTAGCAGGCTAGGGTACCTGGTCTGGTAGCAGGCTAGGGTACCTGGTCTGGTAGCAGGCTAGGGTACCTGGTCGGGTAGCAGGCTAGGGTACCTGGTCGGGTAGCAGGCTAGGGTACCTGGTGAAATGGAAATGTGTGTAGTTGTTTATTCTTATTATCAAAAGTCATTTAAAGTTACATGCGGGAAACAGAGTTGACCAAATACCCGAAACCTCCCAACGATAAACCGAATAACCTATTATACTAACAACAGTTTAAAGGCACTGTCTGCATCGCTCATATCTCACCATATTAATTATTATTAACCAATGACAGAGAGGTAAAGGAATTTAAAATAAAGGATACATCAACATTTGTGTTTGTTTTATTACATAATTATTAAGTATAAACATAATATGAATTACTCAGTGCATCACGGGTATGTCGCTTAATTGCAAGTTGTTGTTATTATATCTGACTGAATTTCGATGTCATAGGAAAATCAAAAACAATAAAATGTCAACGTGATTATTTTAGAAGTGTTACGCTAACAATGTTGGTCAAACCTGGTTATACATTTGAACAACATTGTTGACTTAAGACACGTTGACTGAACCCGTCACGTCGTCTGTTGCAGGCCCCCCACGGCTACAGGGTCGTCCTGCAGTTCACCGGACGGCGATTCGGCATTGTCAGTTCAACACTCAAGTCACACATGTGTCTGCACTATGTTGAGGTGCGATATGTGGAGGACAGGGCGTTGACAGGGCCACGGTGAGTGGCACTGCGAGACGTGACAGGTGCATGACAATGTCGACAATGTCGTATTGTGCGCAGCACACATGACCCTTAGACATGTCACACACGATGTCTGTAAATAAAGTGTTGATACATCGTAAGAAGTTGTAATGTTCTCCGAGCACAGTTTGGTCAGTCACTATTGGATTGATGAATATCCCAAAGAGCGCGTGTCGTATAATGCCGTGTCGGACGTCTGACTGGGCGAAATTGTGGGCAAACAGCTGGGACTAAGAATGCGAATACGATTAGGTTTCTGGCATGATTTGAGATTAGGCTTACGTTTACGAATCAATATCCATTCATTCTTATGATATAGTGTCGCCGAATAGCAAATGTGGTTTAAGGTTTAAGCCACCTAAACGGCAACCAAAATAGCGAAATTAAAAGATCAAAGATACATTTCTTTGGACGGTAAGAACGATACATTGCCACAAGTATATCCTAACTGACTATGAGTTGTCGTGGTGAATCAGCAGCACCTTCAAGACACCGGTGTCATTTCAGCTTCTGCGGCCACAAGCGGCCAGACACGGCGCTGCAGTCAGCCGACCGGCAGATGCTCGTCCTATTTCGCGCCAATTTCTCGTCAGAGGACGCTCGAAAGACTGGCTTCAAGTTCCTCGTGAGAGCAGGTAACGCCGCCGACGAGGTGCAGCACATCGCTAGCGGGAAGCTCGTGTACAGCGTCGTCCTGCTTGGACCCACTCTCCTTCTCTCGTTCCCTCCTTACTCTGCCACTCTGCCACTTCCAAATTCTCCGTAGCCCACATTCCCTGCGATTATTGAAAACAAATGCAACCACAAAGCAATGCTGATATGTAAACGATTACCTAACAAATACACTTTATTCATGACATATGACACACAGGAATATATAATGAGATAAAGTGTGACTTTAAGTCAACAACACTAACCGAGACGTAACCAAGAGAGCAGGTCAACCTCGTCAAAAATAAGTGATTCAATGCATGAGAATATAGTGTTTAGTGTTCGGTGATTCTTTCTAATACCAGCGGACGTGAACATGTAGGGGGTCGTTTTTTTACAGTTAAAGAAATTCTAGACAAAACGATCAACCGTGGACTTTCGCTACAGAAAACATGTTGGAACTTGGCCAAACTCTTCCATCTGTCCGATGTTCTTTATATCCATGGGTACAGTGCAGGCCAGAACGGGGATTTCAAAGTTGTTCCTTATAAGCGGGTGTTCCTTATATCTGGAATCATCATGGGAAGAGTCCACTGAACAAGCCACGTTATTGGTTGCCGTTATAGGGTGACACAGTTGATTCACTGGTTTGTATGTGTTTGTTGCTCAGTGCGCGATGACGGTACGACGGCTGGCATTGTCACGTCCACAAACAACGTCACTGTCACCAGAGACTCCACTGTCACTGGTTCAATCACTGCGATGACCACCATTGACCCGAACTCGGCGAAGGACCCAGCGTCGTCCACCACGGCTACGCCTGAAACTGAGAACACCAAACATGACACATTCATCGGTACGTAACGTGTCCAGGTTGATCGAACACTGTCACAGTCATTGTGTCAACCACATTGTGACTGTCGTATTGTAGTGAGAAGAATCATATAAATGTATCATGGTTTCGGTAACCAGATTACTATAAATGTTCTTCCATCATTAGAGGGAAAAACACATAATGGACAACGGTTCGTTTTCTATGTTAAATAGCAGTGCATAGTGATACTGTTGGGCCTCACTTTCTGGTGAATAGTCGTGTTTTCATTAACAGGCAATGAAGCCATTGACGTAGCATTCGTCCTAGATTCGTCTGGTAGCGTTGGTCGCGACAACTGGCATCGCCTGCTGGCATTCGTCGGTAACATCGTCGGAACTTTCCGTGTCGGGTTATGTCACGTACAATTCGGTGTCGTCAGCTACGGAAACCACGCGTCGTTAGATGTCGCTTTTAACTCGTCACGTGACCAACCCACGTTGCAAAGCGAGATCGCGGGTGTACCCTGGAAGGACGGGGGAAGCAACACTTCCGGTGGACTGTGGGTGATGAAAGAGAGGCTCTTTAGCGGGACATCCTCCCGTCGGGTTGGCATTCCCCGACTGTGTGTGCTCGTGACGACTGCACCGGCCGACCGTGACAGAGAGTACACGGGGCCCATGGCAGCCGCGGCCCGGGACAGCGGCATCGTGATGGCGGTCGTCGGGGTGACGGACAGAGTAGAGCTGGCAGAGATCGACACCATCTCATCGACGCCTCACTCAGCTTACGGTATCAACGTGTCTGGTTTCACCAGTCTCAACGAGCATGTGTCACAGGTCAACACCTTGATCCACCACGCGGCTGCTGCTGCCCGGTCTCCTGGAAGACTGCCCGAGTCTCCTGGTATAAGTACCAATGCAACCTTTACTGAACCAGTACGTACACTTACAAAATCCACTGCCAATTCGCAGGGTACAGATACAACGATCAAGTCAACTATCGTACTAGCCGCGTACACAAACACTGCTATTACCAAGTCACCATTTACAACAGCCAAGTCACTGGATACAACAGATACAACTACCAAATCTGATACAACATATGCAATTACCAAATCATCGGTTACAACTTCTGATACAACATATAATAATACCAATTCACAATATATAACTTCCGATACAACAGATACAATTACTACATCACCGGATACAACTTCCGATTCAACAGATACAATTACTACATCACCGGATACAACTTCCGATTCAACAGATACAAGTACTACATCACCGGATACAACTTCCGATTCAACAGATACAATTACTACATCACCGGATACAACTTCCGATTCAACAGATACAATTACTACATCACCGGATACAACGTCTGATAAGACAGATACAATTACGACGTCTCCGGATACAACTTCCGATACAACAGATACAATTACCAAGCCACCGGATACAACAGCCGGATCACTAGATACAACAGATTCAACTACTAAATCACCGGATACAACTTCCGATACAACATATACAATTACCAACTCACAAGATATAGCTTCCGATACAACATATACAATTACCAACTCACCGGATACAACTTCCGATAAGACAGATACAATTTCAACGTCTCCGGATGCAACTTCTGATACAACATATACAATTACCAAGTCACCGGATACAACGTCCGATGCAACAGATACAATTACAAACTCACAAGATACAACTTCCGATACAACAGATACAATTGTCAAGTCACCAAGTACAAGTACAAGTACAAAGTCACCGAGTCCTGTTACCATGTCAGCTAGTACCAATGACGTGTTACCCGTTACATCTACACGGTTCCCGGGTACAGCTCTCAATCCTGTCAGTACAACCAATGAATCACGTGATGCAACCAAGGTACGAAATACTGTCACAATGTCATTGGGAACAACCGCCCTTCCAGAAACAATCACCGAGAAGTGGCAATTAGTTACCAAGTCGGACGGTAGAGACGATACGACATCAGACACAGGTATTAAGTCACAAGGTAACACTACCGAGACACAGGGTGGAATGGTTAAGTCACCGGGTGCCTCTACCACTTCACCGGAAACGGTTGCCAAACACCATATTACAACTACGAACTCAGCGAGCCCACCAATGGGATCGTCCGGTGTTAGTTACGCGACACCACAGACAGGTTCGTTACAGTTTCCTAATTCTGCTTTCCCAAACATTTAGTCGCAGTAGATTAGTTCACGTATTTCCGATAGGGTACTCCGAGCAAATATAATCAGTGCAGACCCTCCTGAAACTCACAAAACGCACGCTGCCTACAATGTCATGGTTGTACCATCTACGTTGTATAACTGTAGCAGCCGCGCATTACCAAAGAACAAACTTGAAAGATTCGAAGCCTGCAACAGACGCCGTCCGAAACCGGATCATATCCAGTGCACTTCTCTGAACAAACCGTAACGTAAAACTGTTCAGACAACGGATACAGGCGGCCACAACTTGTGTATGCATAATAAAAAAGCATGCACAGGAATCAATGTAGCTGTTATCTGGGAATACAGACGCCGCGGCCTCTTTGACAGGCGCCTATCGATTTGTGTTTGGAGGCAGACGTAAACCTAATGTCGCATTACGAGTCTCTTAGACGAACAACACGTCACATGGACGGATGATTGACCCTCAGATATATTAGTTTGTCACACTTGTTCATTTTCATCAGTAAGCTGAACTGCAGCATAAGCCATTGTTTGTTTGTAGAAGCCGCTTGTTATGTATGAAGCCTGACCTGTACCACACTGGCCCATGTCAATTTGCAACTTACTTGAATACAGTGTACAACTGTGTATCGTACATCGTGTACACAATAATTATTGTGGCGATATGTCGACCTGCGAAGACGTCATGAAATATATTGCAGCCATTTGCAGGACTTTGACGTGTATCGTTGTGTTCCGACAGCAAAGTCCAAGGCCGTTGACGTCGCCTTCCTGCTGGACTCGTCGGGCAGTGTCGGCAAGGACAACTGGAGGACAGTGCTTGCCTTCGTCAAGGATGTCATCAACAACTTGGTCGTCGGCCCGACGCACGCTCAGTTCGCCGCCGCCGTCTTCTCCACACAGGCCTACGTTCTCTTCTACCTGGGTAGGCGCCTAAACCGTGCACGTTCGCACACGGACACGCACCAATGCACAATACACGTGCTCAGACACTCGCATATACACAAGCACGCACGCATGAACGCACACGCGTGCGCGGCGTACACATGTACTTATGCACACTAACGTACACGTGTACTTACGCATACTAACGTTCACATGTACTTACGCACACTAAACCAAACACAAATAGGCGTATATATACTATATTCATTCATTAATATCCGGGTATGTTTACAGGTAGAGGCAGCAACGACGTCGAAGGCATAGGTCACATGATCGATGACGCGAGGTGGCTGGGCGGTTGGAGCAACATGTCCGGTGGGATCCGACTGGTCAAGAATGCCGTGTTCTCTAGATCGGGCGGCGACCGGCCGTCCGCACCGAACGTGTGTGTGCTGGTGACGGACGGCCCATCCAACAGGGACGCCGATAGGACGGTCTCGGACGCCGCCCGCGCCAAAGGTAGGCTAAATGTGTAGCACTGTCAGCACGCATTCAACTTTAGTATTCAATAGTACTTTTATAGGCTGCACATATTGCTTTACTACTAGGGTGAGGCGGAGGGGAACGACAAAGGGTTGGTCGGTTTTAACATGGTGAAGCAAATTAGGTTATTTTTTCTTTCTTGGCTGACCAGCTGTCCCTTTCTTGGCTAACCAGCTGTCCCTTCCTTGGCTGACCAGCTGTCCCTTTCTTGGCTGACCAGCTGTCCCTTTCTTGGTTGACCAGCTGTCCCTTTCTTAGCTGACCAGCTGTCCCTTTCTTGGCTGACCAGCTGTCCCTTTCTTGGCTGACCAGCTGTCCCTTTCTTAGCTGACCAGCTGTCCCTTTCTTGGCTGACCAGATGTCCCTTTCTTGGCTGACCAGCTGTCCCTTTCTTGGCTGACCAGCTGTCCCTTTCCACTGTGAAGGCGGGCACTGACACAAGACACCAAGGAAGGCGTCGACTTCTTCATGACGTGAGATGAAATGGGCTGAAGCTGAATGAGGTAGAATAGAATGAGGAGGAGTGGGGTGGAGATGGACGGAGTGGGGTAGAATGGGGTGTAATGGGGTATAGTGGGATGTAGTGGGGTGGAGTGGGGTGGGGTGAGGTGTAGTGGGTGGAGTGGGGTGTAGTGGGGTGTAGTGGGGTATAGTGAGGTGTAGTGGGGTGTAGTGGGGTGTAGTGGGATGGAGTGGGGTGTAGTGGGGAGTAGTGGGGTGGAATGAGGTGTAGTGTTGTGTAGTGGGGTGTTGTGGGGTGTACTGGGGTGGGTGAAGTGGGGTGTAGTGGACTCGAGTTAGGTGGGGTGGTGTTGGATGTGTAGTGGGTGGCATGGGTCTGTAGATATAAACTGTTCTGCATATTTGACAGGACGTTTCAAATGGCGACTGTCGAATGCACAGTTAGTGCGTGTGAGTGGTCTTCTCGTTTTATGTATCTAGAGTCGAAAGAGTCCTACCAACATACTACGTTTCAGTCCTTATGTTTTCCTATCGCGATACTAGGTATGTGTTCTTACAAGCAAAACATGCATTTATATTATTTAGGTGACGGAATCAACATGGTCGTTGTTGGCGTGACGTCACGGATAGACAAGGGTGAGATCAACGCCGTCGCCTCGTCCCCGGCGGATCAGTTCGAGTTTCTGGTCGACGACTTCAGCGACCTGACCGGGATCACGCTGAGAGTCGTCGAACGGATACAGACCGTAGCCGGTGCGTAGTGCGGTCAGGTGTAAAAGTAAATATAGGACATATTCAGATAGTTCACTTTCTTGCCCTTTTGTGACGCTATAACTAGTGTGACAAGAAATCTGCTTCCTCCACTCTATAAGTTCCTGTACCGTTCTGTTCTTAGCACTTCTTTAATTCTGGTGTTCTTTTCTTCCATACTGCTGCTTATGTCGTTAAGCCAACGTTACCTGGGCCTTCCTCGCTGTCTCACTCCAGTCGCCTTCATGCTCAGTGCCATCTTTGTATCTTCTCATGACAGGACACTATCATCTCAGTTTATTTCACTATCGTGTCATATTTTCTTTGGGTATTAAACAATGTTGAATTGATCAACAGTCTGTTTGATATCTTACACACGATAACATACAATTTCCAGCATTGAAAGACGTTGGAGACACAACGACGCTGTTGCCTTCAGAAAGTACAACCCCGACAACAACTTCAGCGGCAATGTCAGTGACGAGGGCATCAATGAGTACAACAACTACGGACAAAACAACAACAACAAAGACAACAGCACAACCAAACACGCCCACTGAGAGAATATTAATCAATGCGACTACAAACCCAACAATAACAACAACGTCAACGAAGCAATTAGCAATTCAGGCAACACATACAACGAAACAAACAACGAAACTAGCATCAACAGCAGATTCATTGAAGACAGCGTCGACAACAACAGCAGCACCAGTAATGAAAACATCAACAACAACAATGACAACTGGAAAAACATCACGATTACTACCAAGAAAGTATGCAAGCCCGACAACAACAACAACGACGACGACGACACCTACGAGCTCATTGAAAACAACACTTGTAGACACAACGGTCGCAGCGAGACACAAACCAATTTCAGCAACCAATGGAACTTCTAATAACTCGAAATCGACAACGCCAACGAATTCAAAAGGTAACATTAACATTGTTAATTTTATCACACGCATCGATTCATAAAAAAAATGCAAGTGTGTGTGTGTGTGTGTGTGTGTGTGTGTGTGTGTGTGTGTGTGTGTGTGTGTGTGTGTGTGTGTGTGTGTGTGTGTGCGCCGTGCCTTAGTCATCCTGTGACATTGTATTCACAAACATTCCTGTGTCAAAGTTTCACCACTATTTATCGTTACATATTCTCTCAGGATGCGCAGATGATCTGCCAGACTCGTGGGCTTGCGACTTTGAGAACGGCTCTACCTTGGTGCCTTGGTGCGAACTCGCACAAGATACAAACGATAACTTTGACTGGACGCGACAACGAGGCTCCACACCGTCACGTGACACAGGACCAAGAGGGGCACAACATGGCGCTTACTACATTTACATAGAGGCGAGCAATCCACGTGCCGAGGGCGACAATGCCAGGTCAGTGTTGAGCAGTTCTTCAATTTTGAATGTTATTAAAGAGGATATGTAAATATTTACATCATACATTAATACGGAATATTCAATATAGAACTAATACCTTTTATTATCTCGATTTTTGCACCACTAGGAAACCTGCAATTGCACAAACCTACGTAGCTTTAACATATATTGAAAAGTAGCTCAAACTGTTTATACCCATTTGCCTGCTTACACAATTGCCTGCTTACACAATTGGGTTTGCTGAATGAAATACTACCAACACTATAATGTCAACGCCGACTCAGCGTAATACGTTACGGATACTTTGGGGTCAAAACGAACTTCAAAAGGCAACCAGTAATTGACCATTTGTGTGTGGGGTGCATGCGTGCGAGCGTGCGTACGTGAATGCGTACGTGAATGAGTGCATGCGTGCGTACGTGTGTGCGTGCGGCGTGCGTGCGTGCGTGCGTGCGTGCAAGTTGATGTGTAAGTTTTCTAAATACCCGTTTTAAAGCTTATTTTCAGTGCAGTACCGTTCTTCTGTGCTTGCAGGTTGTTTGTGCCACGGCTGTGCGCTGGTCTATACTGTCTAACGTTCCACTACAACATGTTTGGCTTTCACACGGGCAGTCTGTCCGTGGCCGTGCGGTCCCGCACTCTCTGGAGTCTGTCAGGACCACATGGCAAGGAATGGCTCAGTCACAGCTTCGACGTAACATTACAGGATGGCGACCAGGTGGGTAGCATTGTCTCACATACGACACACTGGTGACACTTGTGACACTGGTGACACTGGTGACACTTGTGACACTGGTGTAGCACATCGGTGTGCTATCAACTTGACGTACTCCACCGCTATCTCATGTCGGCCACTGCAATCGCTGGCTCCAGTCATCTGGCCCCAGATGCCTCTATCCCTCATTGCTGCTGGCAGCTCTATCGGCTCCAGCACCACATCTTGATTTAGACCGTCGATAACTGTAGACCCTGGTTTGTCTCGGCTTGCTCTTCCAAGTGCCGGCTGCCACAGTATGGTTCATGATGCCATTTCATCATTTCCTCTGTAGCAGTGCCCAGAAAATATCAGCCTCCTTTCCCGTATTGTGTCTGTGACTTTACTTGATCCCTCTTGACGTTGTAAGTTCACGCAACACATGTTAAGAAGGCGCATATCTTGACCTTACGCTTAGTAGCGCTATATGCGCTGCAACTATGACGTAACAAAACATACCCTCGAAGAAAGCTAATAGTGGCTGCCCGAAATAACATGTGGCGCCTCTGGTGGATAATATTTGTCGACGTGCGTTGTCACATTCCTCGACAGTGGCGCCACCCAGCATATCACCAGTGCCGCAACTTGATTATCAATTCAAAATGAACAGTTGCGGAATGGTATGAACAAGTGGTTGGCTGATTAACGCGATTGTTGTTTACAACTTGTTATGTCATTGCAACTGTGCACTTGACTGCGTAACATAGTTTCAAGCAAAGACGAGCGTTGATGTGCATTAATGCATGTGGTATGCATAATGGTGTAGTTGTGCTATGCATTCATGGTGTCGTGTTGTGTTGATACGATGTGGTATGCAGTAATGATGCCGTGTTGTGTTTAAGCGAAGTTGTATTCATTAATGGTGTCGTGTTTTGCAGGTGGCGTTCGTTGCTGTCCGGGGGCGCGAGTTCTCCGGGGACATTGCTGTAGACAACATACGTCTCGTGTCTGGCTCGTGTGGGCAGCGACATTAGACACAGTACCTGTGTCGGCTGGACATGATTCACTGCGGCACATGTACGCACAAAGATAGTTGAGTGTTATCGTCGACACACACCTCGAGCGAATATACACAGCGCAATGTGTCCAGCAATATAAATACTCCGGCGAGGATCTGAATGTTGTGTCTGGTGGTGCGCCCTACTCGGACACCACACACTGAGTGTGTGACTGTTGTGTCTGGTGGTGCGCCCTACCCGGACACCACACATTGAGTGTGTGAGTGTTGTGTCTGGTGGTGCGCCCTACCCGGACACCACACATTGAGTGTGTGACTGTTGTGTCTGGTGCTGCGCCTTACCCGGACACCACACATTGAGTGTGTGACTGTTGTGTCTGGTGGTGCGCCCTACTCGGGCACCACACAATGTGTGTGTGTGTGTGTGTGTGTGTGTGTGTGTGTGTGTGTGTGTGTGTGTGTGTGTGCGCGCGTGTGTGTGTGTGTGTGCATGCGTGTGTGTGTGTGTACGACAATGTAAACCAACACGATAACGCAGGTATGACAGTCACATTGTCCTTTTTGTTTTCTTCTACACTACTTCTGTGTTCTTCTAGCTGAGAGAAGAGAAACAAAATGTGCGGGCATGGTACATGTTGGTAGCACAGAGCATTTTATGGGACTGTGTGCGTGCGTGCGTGCGTACGTGAGTGTGCGTGCGTGTGTGTGTGCGTGTGTGCATGCGCGGGCGTGTGTGTAATTCCACGAGAGTGCGTGTGTAGCATGGCATTTTATAATTTTAGAATATGAAACGTGAAGGTAAATTACGGGTATTTATTTCGAATTGACGCGAGCAGTTATTTCTCTGTTGACAGGTAGTAATTTAATGCAGGCGAACTACAGACGGGGGATGCTCTTAACTACAGACGTGGGATGCTCTTAACTACAGACGGGGGATGTTCTTAACTACAGACGGGGGATGTTCTTAACTACAGACGGGGGATGTTCTTAACTACAGACGGGGGATGTTCTTAACTACAGACGGGGGATGTTCTTAACTACAGACGGGGGATGTTCTTAACTACAGACGGGGATGCTCTTAACTACAGACGGGGGATGCTCTTAACTACAGACGGGGGATGTTCTTAACTACAGACGGGGGATGCTCTTAACTACAGACGGGGGATGCTCTTAACTACAGACGGGGGATGCTCTAGTGAACGTATATACAATTGTTCTCCATATATTAATTTGAATGACGAGTGTGTGTAAAGTGTCTTTGCAATACTTATTGCGTCACAGGCGCTGTAGTTCAACAACGACGTATTTATTATGGAAAACTGTTCATGTTAGTGGTGATTGTGCCTTCGTATATAATACGAGTGAAACCAATTGAAATGTTTATACAAAATGGCATTACTTTTGTAGATACGCAGAACTGTGATATAGTATTTAGGTAGAGTATATTAAGCCTGTGACATTATTTATGGCGTCATGTTAAGTTGTGTATATTGTACGTGCTTTACAGGAGAAGAATTTCTTGTCTGATTAACTTGAGTCATGTTTGTGGGTCTACCGTGTAACGAGTGCTACGATATTGCCATGGCGCCACGTGGACAGATATCTTACAGTGAGATTAGCGTTCCCTTTAAAACAAAGAAAGTATCTGGCATTCGACATTTTGTTGTTAGAATGCAGTTAATTTCAGTATATAATTGATTGTGTCCAACGTACTGTAAATCGATTGTAATTTCACTCGTCTCATCGCTAGCAGTGTGATACCTCTCATCGCTAGCAGTGTGATACATCTCATCGCTAGCAGTGTGATACATCTCATCGTTAGCAGTGTGATACATCTCATCGCTAGCAGTGTGATACATCTCATCGCTAGCAGTGTGATACATCTCATCGTTAGCAGTGTGATACATCTCATCGCTAGCAGTGTGATACATCTCATCGCTAGCAGTGTGATACATCTCATCGCTAGCAGTGTGATACATCTCATCGCTAGCAGTGTGATACATCACATCGCTAGCAGTGTGATACATATCATCGCTAGCAGTGTGATACATCTCGTCGCTAGCAGTGTGATACCTCTCATCGCTAGAAGTGTGATACATCTCATCGCTAGCAGTGTGTGTTATATACGTATGTATGTATGTATGTATGTATGTATGTATGTATGTATGTATGTATGTATGTATGTATGTATGTATGTATATATGTATGTTTGTATGTATGTATGTATTTTATGGTACATTCAGTATTTTACTAGGAATCATTCGACCCCCTGAAATGAATGCGCTAATACATTCGTACCGTCGCTTAGCTGCCTCTCGTCCGGCTTCGTCAACTCCTGTGTGCGACAAACGGTGGCGCTACATGACGGAACGTCGACAGTCGAGGCTGGTTCATGCGGATAATAATGATCATATAACTCGAACCCCAGGTCTTCCAGGTCTTCCAGGTCTTCCAGGTCTTCCAGGTCTTCCGGGTATTCCGGGTCTTCCGGGTCTTCCGGGTCTTCCGGGTCTTCCGGGTCTTCCGGGTCTTCCAGGTCTTCCAGGTCTTCCAGGTCTTTCAAGTTAAGGGCATGACAGTTTACCATTTTCCCGATATAAATTTGTCCACCACAGGATAAATATTGGATGGTATCCAATGTTGCCGCCACACACTGGTAGTTTAAATAAATGAAGGTAAAAAGACTAGTGAAACAATAAAACATGTTTAGGCACAAGAAACTGGATATGTTTGACATTTTGACGTTGCTTACGTATTTTAAATTCAAGACGATAATCAACACGACCACTGCATGGGCCAACGAAAATATGTGTATATGCGTTAGTGGGTGCCTATGTGCGTGCGTGCTTGCGTGCATGCATGTATGTATGTATGTATAAAAAGATAAAGATACGTTTTATTACCAAGTAGCAAGTACAAGGAATTTGTAGTATTGTGGTGTTAACACAAACATACACTCATGCACCCAGTAACACACGGAACTAAACACTACATATCACAATCGTAATACTAAAAACAGTTAAAAATAAACGAGAGTAATATAATAGATTGCAAACGAAAAAAAATATGTATGTATGTATGTATGTATGTATGTATGTATGTATGTATGTATGTATGTATGTATGTATGTATGTATGTATGGACTCATCATAGACATAAATAGAACACCCATTAATAAAACAAGACCGCTGAGCTCTTATCAGTTGACACATGATAAAGTGATGCAGGCATAGACCAGTGACATTCATACTACTGCACGGCAAGAACCCACTGGAGGCCCAGTGTTTATACTGTACAGCACCCAGTCTTCATCATATATCTATAGATATACAGTACTAATAAGAGATTATTACTATATAGCTATATATACATAATACCTTATTACATGCACAATCTATCCATGCACCTTGAATATCAAATATCATAACATATTAACTATAACAGTAGCACCACTAAACATGATCGAAGTTGAACTTTCTGAAGTGCTCTATACATGTATTAGCTAATGACTGCAAGTGGTCAAAATCTCATTAAGCCCTGTTGAACATTCTTCTCTAAGGTCCCATAAATATTATTTTCCCATCTTCTAACATATTCCCCAGCTGCTCCGTGACAACTATTTCCACCTGCAGATCATGATCTTTCTTGAATGTTATCTGGCCAACTTGCCCAAGGACACGCCTCATGTAAAGAAATGTGCTCTCTCATTTAAGCTGTCAATTGTTTTAGTAGGCAATCTTTCACATGGTTTGTCAAACAAATGCATAGAATGCAATGAATGTTGCAATGTGTACAGAATGAGTTACATGACAGTGATTCATACAACGAAGAAAAGGCAAACAACCACCAAAAAGGGGAGAGCCTCATTAAATGCAGATTACTTAATAAAGAAAAAAAATCTTATTAATGAGCTGACATCTAGTAGAGTTTTATAAAATAGTTACAAATATGCATACACGCACGCACACATTATTTATAAAACTGAATCCTACCCCTATAACATTTTATGTTGCACCCAATCAATGTGACTACTGGGAAACACTTAATGTACGCTACCCCCAAGAAAAACAAACGTATCTGTAATATATTGATATTTCAGAACATTTTCAAAACTGTTACATTCATTCACATATTAACACAGCACAAACATTTGCGACATAAATTACCTGAAAATAACGAGATGGTAAATCCTGTCTTCTGTCGATTCGTACAGCTGTAAGCCATACAGGAAATAACCATATTCATTGTCCCACCACTGTCTCCAGCAAGCCTCCAAAATCTTTGTCTGCCCACACTTATAACACAACTGCTCGGACCACCCTCACCCAAATTATTTATCAGTCTGGTGGCCATGCCCCATTAAGAACAAATGACAATGATAAATCTTCAAGTTAATTGGTTCCTGGTGTCATCGTCACTGGCTACTAGTCCGATAAGTTTATACTTCGCTGGTAGCCACCTCATCTTCATTGCTTTTGTTTGCCTTGTATTGTACATGATGATGGTGAGGAGGAAATACATTAACTTACTCACTCACTTACTTACTTACTTAGTTACTTACTTACATGTGTTAGACAACTATTTGTAACATGCTATGTTCACACTATAAACAGTACTACCCTATGTGTCATGCAGTGGATGCAACTGTTTCTGCCGTGCAATGAAATGCCGGCCAGTGGTCCACGCCCGCTTCACTGCAGTGAGTTGGCTTGTCGCTCTTGTTTATAGGGGGGGGAGGTGATTAATGATGTAACTCTATGGGACCCATCCACCGAAAAGTACACCAAAGCAGTTGAGAATGTCCAGAGACAAGCAGCCCGCTTCGTGTTGAACGACTACTGGCGACACAGCAGCGTAGGGAACATGATTGAGAGTTTGGAATGAAAGTCACTAGAGAGAAGATGAGCTGATGCCAAGTTGATGATGCTGTACCGCATCAACCACAAACTGGTTGATGTGACAACGAAGTCAATCGCCGCCGCACCAACACGCACCAGAGGCAGCGCTTATCGCTTCTACCAGACTTTCAGCCGTGTCAACGCCTAGAAATTCTCATTCTTCCCCAGCGCCATCAGACTATGGAACAAGAGCACACAAGAATTAGTTAGCCAACCGTCAGTAGAAAGGTTTAGACAGTGCCTTATCACCATGCCAACATAGAACAATTATACAGTCCTTATTATTAGATATCATGTAGCGCATGCACTAATTTATTGCTTAATTACGCAGACGCAACATATTCTGACCTACACTGACGGGGACCAGCATTACACCACCCGCTGCCACGCAGTACTGATCACAGCTCGAAAATACTCTAGCCACATTTATATATGGCTAACATACAGTTGTGAGTTCAAATGGAAAAAGTAGTATGTATGTATGTATGTATGTATGTATGTATGTATGTATGTATGTATGTATGTATGTATGTATGCATGTATGCATGCATGATTGCACGCATGCATGCATTCATGCACGCACGCACGCAAGTACGTACGTGGATGTATGTATTATGTATGTATGTACTTATGTATGCATGTATGTATGGAAAAAGAAGTATGTATGTATGGATGTATGTATGTATGTATGTATGTACGTATGCATGTATGTGTGTATGTATATATGTATGCATGCATGCATGCATGATTGCATGCATTCACCCACGCACGCACGCACGCATGCACGCAAGTACGTACATACTTACGTACGTACGTGGATGTATGTATATATGTATTTATGTATGCGTGTGTGTGTGTGTGTGTGCGTGTGTGCGTGTGTGTGTGTTTGTTGTATGATGCTTGCCAGGTAATGATCCACCCATGATGGTTGCCTGCCGGAAACATTTGGTAATACGCCAATCGTTTTTACGCTGTAAAATGTCACTGATTTATCCCCACTTCCACTGAGGATGCGTGTGCTTTCCTAGAACAAATGTCTGGCCCTCCAAGCCGACGCCTGGGGCTGTGTCTACGCCTGGGGCTGTGTCTAAGGCGGACGTGTTTAGGGCGGCTGATAACGCAGCCACAAGAAGACACGCGGACTGGCAGCAGCTCGAGGGGGTATCTGGTAGCGCTAGACACCGAGATATATGTGAACGGTGGAGCTGATACGTACCAGATCCTTTCTGAACTCAGACCTCGGTGATCGGTTCTAGCGGACTCAACGATGAGGGCGGCTTACGTTGTTGTTGCAATCGTGGCATATTTCTCGGTTCTCTCAGAATCGACGGCAAATAGTGCGGTAAGTCACTCGAAAATCACTAAGAATTCCGAGTACTTGGAATGGAATAATTGTATGATTCAACCTATACTACCTAATAAACGTCGACATCTGGTAACATAGCACTGCCCGTGCAGCTGCTCAACTATCGTCACGATGCTACTGACGAATGCGTATATTTCTGACAAAACATACATCGGTATGTCTACGACTGCGTCGGTGGACTGCTGTAGAGACGTGGCGCTTTCACTCGCGTTACTAGGCCAAGTATACGTAACTAGCGTCAATGTAACGAACGTGCTCGGTACAGCGCAGCGGGTGCAGACGCCGCGGTGTCCCGGCAGTGACACACATTATAGTTAGTAATCACTGTAGCTGTTTCCGTGGCTCCGTGGACATTTTGTCTACGATTTTCTTTTTTTTTTACATTTACGTGACACTTTACATCAATTAAGTTACTTCTCATGTGAAACTCGTGTGAATATTACCTTCCCAAATACGATACCCCGTCCCAGATTGGAAATGTTGGTGTGTATGCGTTCTGCCTAATGAACACAGTGTTTTTACCCTAGCCATCATTGCCATCATTGATACACATGCACGTGCGCACAAGCACGCTATGTGACGTCCGGTAGCTCGCCAGTTAGAGCGACGAAATGCCACAGACGGGGTTCCAGTCCACCTACTGGCGTTTAAAACGTGGACACCCCGCGTTATTACGGTTCACTGAGATGTATCAATGAGCACCTAGCGATATACAGGACAGATTCGTATTATGAAAGAATAGTCGTCGCAATGTAATTATTATTGCAGCGTGGATGACGTTGAGTTGGTTTTGGAAGGAACATGTCTACCAGGGGTGGAGTGTAAGGTCTGCCAGGTGGTGGAGTGTAAGGTCTGCCAGGTGGTGGAGTGTAAGGTCTGCCAGGTGGTGGAGTGTAAGGTCTGCCAGGTGGTGGAGTGTAAGGTCTGCCGGGTGGTGGAGTGTAAGGTCTGCCAGGTGGTGGAGTGTAATGTCTGCCAGGTGGTGGAGTGTAAGGTCTGCCAGGGGTGGAGTGTACGTATTGCCAGGGGTGGAGTGTAAGGTCTACCAGGGGTGGAGTGTAAGGTCTGCCAGGTGGTGGAGTGTAAGGTCTGCCAGGTGGTGGAGTGTAAGGTCTACCAGGCGTGGAGTGTAAGGTCTACCAGGGGTGGAGTGTAAGGTCTGCCAGGTGGTGGAGTGTAATGTCTGCCAGGTGGTTGAGTGTAAGGTCTGCCAGGGGTGGAGTGTAAGGTCTGCCAGGGGTGGAGTGTAAGGTCTGCCCGTGTGGTCTGCCAGGGATGGAGTGTAAAACGCTTTGGTCCCATGGACCGGATACAGCGCGGCATAAGTTACCTTTTAAATATATATGATACGTTGCATAAGTATTATATGGCCAACAGGAGCACCGATAGAAACAGTGGCGTTGGCAATAGATAAATAAAATGGGATTTTGGTATACTGACGTCCTGGCAGTAGATTGTGCTACACCTTGACAGTCGTGGCAGTAGATTGTGCTACACCTTGACAGTCGTGGCAGTAGATTGTGCTACACCTTGACAGTCGTGGCAGTAGATTGTGCTACACCTTGACAGTCGTGGCAGTAGATTGTGCTACACCTTGACAGTCGTGGCAGTAGATTGTGCTACACCTTGACAGTCGTGGCAGTAGATTGTGCTACACCTTGACATTACTTGACATTACTTGACATTACTTGAGAGTTGACAACAACTATTTTGTGTTTTGTTTCTTACAGCCGCAGAGACTACAGCAGCGCCTCGTGAATTTGGAACGGCGATTTACCAAACAACATCGCCGACTGACCAAGACGTCCAAGCTAGCGGCGCAGTTGGCCAAACAGTTGGCTGGTGTCGATGCCGGTAGGTGGCGTGACATGCTCAACCGAATTTTCACTGTTCCATGACATGTCAACTGATTTACTTGATGTGACGGTCGGATTGCTTTGTGGTGAAATGGATAGCAATTCCGACAGTGTATCATAAATTGTTATCCAGATTTTGATGATAAATCATATTCCTTGTAAGCGTTTGATCGATCGTGTCAAATTATCTTCGTTACTTTGTTATTTTAGTAAGTTCTATTTTAGTAAGTTCATAATACCTCATAAGATTCGTAAGAATGGTTCTTCTTTAATATTATATGACATATTCTTATTGACTGTATATATTATATACGTTTTAGTGTTTGGTAAGTTTGTAGTAAGCTGTCACATTTGAAGTCATTTCTGCGAAGGGTCAATACCAGCATTGCCCAAGAAAGGTTGTATTTTCTAAACGAAGAACTTTTTTGTTAAGGTTAATTTACCCGAAAGCACGTGTTTGTTGGCTTATTTATACGATTTTTTTTTATTGAAACAGGAGTTAGATTAACCCACAAAGTTAGGGTAGAATTCAGATGAACACGTAAAGTTAGGACAGACGTCAGATTAATACATACAGTTAGGGCAAGATTCAGATTAACGCATCAAGTTAGAACAAGAGTCAGATTAACACATGCAGTTAGGAAAGGAGTAATGTTAACACCTAAAGTTCGGCTAGCGGTTTAAAATCAAGTTAAAAAATAAGCTAGTTAAGCATCATGTAGGGAAAGGACCTATATTAGCCTATACAGTTAGGATGTGAATAGCCATATATGTAATGACGCTAGGATTGATTCGGAGTAAGCCACGAAGTGTCATCATGACCGTCATCATGAAGCGGTCGTTGATATCATCACCTCCTCCGCCCTTCTTTCAGTCATCTTCCTGGCAGATATGTCCATAGTTCTATTTATTTTCATGCATCTGTACAACTATCCGTCAGCAACAAACTGGTTATTTGTCTGCCACCCGTCAACCAGGTCCGCTCTCCCACTTCATCTCTTCCTTCAACTATTCAACATGGAGACTCATTCTAGACATATGTGACCCTACGTTTCTTGTCCTCGCCGTACAATATGGTTGGTTCGTCAAGTTCATATATTTCAATTTCAATAAAACATTATTCAAATTACATTTTATTGATTACCAATGCGCACACATGCTTCAGTAGGTAACACTTGCATCCAATCCGGCCTACAGAGATCCATTCGATAATGTGATAGCCTTTATAATTATTCAAAAGAAATTCAATAATTATTAACGCACATTCATTTGACAGTAGGTTACACTTGCATCCAGTCCCACCTGTATCGATACATTAGGTAATCACTCTACAACGATTTCAAGTAGTAGCTGGTCTTATATATGTCTGGACCATTCTTTGTAGCACGCGGCATGTTCAGTGACGGCCCCCCTTGCCCTGACGGCACGCCAGGCTTCTACCACTCGGCAGAGTTCTCTTCCTGCTACCACCTAGAACCTGCGTAAGTGTGTGTGTGTGTGTGTGTGTGTGTGTGTGTGTGTGCGTGCGTGCGTGCGTGCGTGCGTGCGTGCGTGCGTGCGTGCGTGCGTGTGTCTGCGTGCCTACAGGTTTGCTAACACGTATGCCATTTTAAACATCTTGCGAGCGTACAAGATGCGTATCTGCATGTGCAATATGTGTTCAATTGCAGTTGATAACAATTGTACAACAGCACATGTAAACGACGTGATTGCTGCTCAAGCAACATTCTGTAGACGGTCAGCCAGATTGGCTACTGTATGTCGTGTGAAAAATCAGGATGGTTTACACTAATTGCTAGGTGGGCGTTGTTGACAGTACGGTGCTGACCAACTGGACGGACGCGTTGGCGCTGTGCCAGATCCTGTCGCCGGCCTCTCACCTGGTGTCCATTGAGTCGAAGGATGAGCAGCGCCTCCTGCGGGCCAAGTGGAACAACGACATCGGCGGTAGGACGTTTGTATTTCATTTGCCAGGCCTTGACGAGAAATGTCTGCAGCGTAACAAATTTATTGTCATAGAGATAGCTACGTGTGCATATTTTGAATGTTTGGTCAACTTAGCCGCCAGCATAACTGTAAGAGTCATTGAATTAACTGCGGGCAACTGTTATGTCTTAGTAAGTAATGCATACATTGGTGATATTACTGAATTCAGGTGTCGCCACCTATGCGCGATTCTGGACGAGCGGGCAGCTGACCGCAGGTCAGTGGAAGTGGACGGCGACCGGGAAAAAGATGAAATACGAAAACTGGATCCCCTGTAAGTCCACAATGATATCCCCTGTAAGCTTACAATGATATCCCCTGTAAGTCCACAATGATATCCGCTGCAGCGAGACATATGATCTGTTTCCCGGGTGAGATCTGATTTTCAAGCCAACAAGACCGGCCACACATTCCAGTTGTACTTCTGTCATAATTTGTAATAATTAGTCGGGATGATACATATATGCAACGTTTCTGTTAATCGGTTACCTTCCTATATTCACGATATACACGATACATTCTCATTGTAGGTTTGTTTTATTCGTCAGTTCCCAATTTATCAAATCACCTGAACGAATGCTGACAAATTATTTCACATACATCTATTAAACAGGTCAACAATAAAGGTAATGGATATAATTAAGAAATCACACTTGATCGTTTTCATTACTATAGAGCACGTTGCGTTATCTTCCAGTGATGACGAATGATGACAACCGGTTCCAGTGCGCAGCCGTCTACTCGAACGAGGCTTACTCGTGGGGTGGCGCCGCCTGCTGGGCTCCGCACATGGTCACGTGTGAGATCAACTTGTGAAAACATGGCAAACTCCATGTATACCCTTATATAAGCAGAGTATAGCGCTGTATCATCCTTTTACACAAAAACGATAACAACGTTGATAACATTAGTGATATAATTCACCTTATTGTGTTACTTACCAGTAATAGATCATTCGCAACTAGTTAGTTTTGAAAACACCAATAACGTATTATAACTCTGCACTGTGTGATGCAATTCGTAACATCATGACAATAAAATACATATACAACAATCAAGCAACGTCGACTTTTCATTGCAGCGTTTATGCTTCATCTAATGCATCGCTTTAGTAACACAGTTTCTATACACACTACGGCACAATTTAAACTTACATTATTCATTAATTGCACTAACTAGCTGCACCTGTCATAGAGGCGTCACGCACGCACGCACGCACGCACGCACGCACGCACGCACGCACGCAAACACGTTAGAAAAGTCTTGTTGATCTGTTAGTTATACTTTGATCCTACAGCCATGCAGTGGCTCTTGGGTGTCTTCCAAGAAAGTGTTATTTTTGCCATAAATAAGGATACTACACACATCTGTACACATCTGTACACATATGTACACATCTCAACCAAGTCGACTTCATCAACCACTGTTTTAATATTGCGACGATTCAATCGGCTAAATTCCAGTTTGTCCACATCAAACGTTGATTGCGACGTACGAATACGACAGTCGGGGTCTGTCGGCTCAGTTAGCCACGTTAGCATATTGATTCCTAATACGACAGCTGGGCTCTGTCGGCTCAGTTAGCCACGTTAGCATGTTGATTCCTAATTCGACAGCCAAGCTCTGTCGGCTCAGTTAGCCTCGTTAGCATGTTGATTCCTAATACCACAGCCGGGCTCTGTCGGTTCAGTTAGCCACGTTAGCATGTTGATTCCTAATACGACAGCCGGGCTCTGTCGGCTCAGTTAGCCACGTTAGCATGTTGATTCCTAATACGACAGCCGGGTTCTGTCGGCTCAGTTAGCCACGTTAGCATGTTGATTCCTAATACGACAGCCGGGCTCCGTCGGCTCAGTTCGCCACGTTAGCATGTTGATTCCTAATACGACAGCCGGGCTCTGTCGGCTCAGTTAGCCACGTTAGCATGTTGATTCCTATTACGACAGCCGGGCTCCGTCGGCTCAGTTCGCCACGTTAGCATGTTGATTCCTAATACGACAGCCGGGCTCTGTCGGCTCAGATAGCCATGTTAGCATGTTGATTCCTAATACGACAGCCGGGCTCTGTCGGCTCAGTTAGCCACGTTACCATGTTGATTCCTAATACGACAGCCGGGCTCTGTCGGCTCAGTTCGCCACGTTAGCATGTTGATTCCTAATACGACAGCCGGGCTCTGTCGGCTCAGTTAGCCACGTTAGCATGTTGATTCCTAATACGACAGCCGGGCTCTGTCGGCTCAGTTAGCCACGTTAGCATGTTGATTCCTAATTATGTCCGCGGTGCAAACCAAGTTCTTATACAGTGTGAACGTAAGTTCTTATACGAAGAACTCATAAAAGTTATGAAGAATGCATAAAATAATATGGTTTAACAACTCCAGAGACAAGGAGAATAAGAGGAGATCAAATTGAAGTTTTTAAGATATTGAATGCATATGAAAATGTTGATATAAATATTTTTTTCTCGTTCAAGTGTAAGTGCAACATGTTTTGAACAGTTCCGAGGACTGGATACTGCGCTATATAAGAACATACTTTTACCTTTACGTTCAATTACGATAGTAGAACTAGAGGACACGAGGTAACATAAAGTGAAAGATCAGTGTAGACGGGATATCACGAAGTACTCGTTCTCACAGAGGAAAATAAATAAATGGAACACATTATCTACAGATTATCTAAATTCTAGCAGCATGAATATTAAAAAACCAAAGTTGACACATATCTCAGGAGGGCGGGTTACACATTGATGAAAATTTATTGGAGTCTCGATAAGCCAATGGTTTCCTTGTCCACTTGCCATTTGGGTTTTTGCCTTGGATGGCAATTTTGTTAAATTTAGTTATATAGCGCGGTATCCAGGACCATTCATAGCGTTTTACTCTGTATAGTGCAGCGAAGCTGCTTTAAATACGCAGTCTCATATCCCTGACGTATTTTCTTTGATGCCCCAAGTGTCTGGCTACATGGTATCGGGTAGCACCACGTACATGTTGTCTACTTGGTGTCGGGTAGCGGCACGTATGTGTTGTCTACTTGGTGTCGGGTAGCAGCACGTATGTGTTGTCTACTTGGTGTCGGGTAGCGGCACATATATGTTGTCTACTTGGGGTCGGGTAGCGGCACGTATGTGTTGTCTACATGGTGTCGGGTAGCAGCACGTATGTGTTGTCTACTTGGTGTCGGGTAGCGGCACATATATGTTGTCTACTTGGGGTCGGGTAGCGGCACGTATGTGTTGTCTACATGGTGTCGGGTAGCGGCACATATATGTTGTCTACTTGGGGTCGGGTAGCGGCACATATATGTTGTCTACTTGGGGTCGGGTAGCGGCACGTATGTGTTGTCTACATGGTGTCGGGTAGCAGCACGTATGTGTTGTCTACTTGGTGTCGGGTAGCGGCACATATATGTTGTCTACTTGGGGTCGGGTAGCGGCACGTATGTGTTGTCTACATGGTGTCGGGTAGCGGCACATATATGTTGTCTACTTGGGGTCGGGTAGCGGCACGTATATGTTGTCTACTTGGGGTCGGGTAGCGGCACGTATGTGTTGTCTACTTGGTGTCGGGTAGCGGCACATATATGTTGTCTACTTGGGGTCGGGTAGCGGCACGTATGTGTTGTCTACTTGGGGTCGGGTAGCGGCACGTATGTGTTGTCTACTTGGTGTCGGGTAGCGGCACGTATATGTTGTCTACTTGGTGTCGGGTAGCGGCACGTATATGTTGTCTACTTGGTGTCGGGTAGGGGCACGTATATGTTGTCTACTTCCGGTCGGGTAGCGGCACGTACATGTTGTCTACTTGGGGTCGGGTAGCGGCACGTACATGTTGTCTACTTGGGGTCGGGTAGCGGCACGTACATGTTGGTCGTGTCACTGTCTGACACGTACCCGGCGCCTTCCTTCGTCGCCCGGGTCCGGTTGTGTGGACTGTGGGTCCGGAATGGCGGTAGGAGGCGCTGCATCGGCATTGCCCCCTTCTGACTCTTGCGCATACTCGTCCTGGCGGCGGAATGTGGCACCCTCTCGTGGTGGTTGAGAGAATGAAGTTCTGGAAACAGACACACAGGGTAACAGACAGACAGATGACCGACATATGTTTTTATTAGGCTCAAATACATATCAGCAAACAAATGAGTATGTACACACAAGTATAAGTAGTTAAAGTATGAATGAGACTCCCATTAAGGCTAAGGGCTAGCCGCTCTCATAGGAGCTACCCTACGTACAATTAAGTACAACTTATAGATTATTCAAATAATAACATATAACGATATAAATTCTAAGCTGTAGCAAAACAACATGACATAATAAATGATTTGGTATGGTTAGTTCATTGTCCAAGGCGGTGCTATTACATAATCATTCTTGTTGGCATATATAACAGTTTCTGATATTACATAGCGATATATGAGTTTGCAAATAATTTTTTTTGTTATAGGATGCAAAACCACACAGACTGTGAGTGTATATTTTGTTTTTCAGGCGCATTATTGATCGTGTGTGGCAAAGTATATCTAAGACTGTGTTTAGCAAATTCGTGTTGTACTCTGTCTGTGCGTATGCTGTATTGTCCACGTGTGTTTTGATCAAGTGATAAGTGTTGAAGGTAGACATGTAGTTTATATTGTGTGAATTTATAATATATTTTAGTTCTTGTTACTTTAAGATATGTTCTATTTTAATAATTTAAGACTTTTCAACAAAGGTTCAGTGTGAGCATTATATTTGCCTACACTTATACTTCGGACGACTTTCTTTTGCATTTTTTATTCTGTCAAATTTGTAGCCCCCATGCCGTTATGTAGCCCCATGCCGTTATGTAGCCCCATGGCGTTATGTAGCCCCATGGCGTTATGTAGCCCCATGCCGTTATGTAGCCCCATGCCGTTATGTAGCCCCCACGCCGTTATGTAGCCCCCACGCCGTTATGTAGCCCCATGCCGTTATGACATAGTTCAAATGTGGCAATGTCAGTGAGGTGTACAACATAATCTTTATGTTAAGAGGTAACAATGGTTTGAGTCTTTTAAGAATACCTAAAATCCTTGAACACCTATTTGAAATTGTTTAAAATGGCTTTTCCAGTTTTCCAGTTTTTTGTTTATTAAAAGTTAATCCAAGAAAATTTAATTCATGTACTCTATCAATATTTATATTGTCTATTTTTTAATAACGTTGGCACATTTTCTTCTAGCCGTTTTGAAAAACATATATTTAGTTTTGTTTAGGTTATGAGATAATTTGTTTAGTTTAAGCCATTCACTGGTTTATGCAGTTCTATATTAATAGAGAATTCTACGTTTCCATGTTCTTCATCAATTGAAAATGACTCAAGGGTACTTGAGAAGGTGGTATCATCGGCGTACATTATAAAATTTTTCTTTTGCTAGACTCAGCAGTCTAATATATATATATATATATATATATATATATATATATATATATATATATATATATATATATATATATATATATATATATATATATATATATATATATATATATATATATATATATATATATATATATATATATATATATATATATATATATATATATATATATATATATATATATATATATATATATATATATATATATATATATATATATATATATAATAAACAGCAGTGGACCTACAATCGAGCCCTGGATTACACCTGTTGAAATAAACAGCGAACTGCGAGGTAACTACTTAGCCACGTGTTGTGCAGCAGACGTCGCCTAAACGTATTTGCCGAGTTGGCGAGGTCCGTGTATAAGTCTAATTAACAACTGGAACCTGAGCATTCGCCTGAGCACGTTAAACAGGGAGGTCTAGGCAAGGTACGGTGTTCAAGGTCTAGGCAAGGTACGGTGTTCAAGGTCTAGGCAAGGTACGATGTTCAAGGTCTAGGCAAGGTACGGTGTTCAAGGTCTAGGTAAGGTACGGTGTTCAAGGTCTAGGTAAGGTACGGTGTTCAAGGTCTAGGTAAGGTACGGTGTTCAAGGTCTAGGTAAGGTACGGTGTTCAAGGTCTAGGCAAGGTACGGTTTTCAAGGTGTAGGCAAGGTACGGTGTTCAAGGTCTAGGCAAGGTACGGTGTTCAAGGTCTAGGCAAGGTACGGTGTTCAAGGTCTAAGCAAGGTACGGTGTTCAAGGTTTATATATGAGACTGTGTTCATATGAGCCTATTTCAATTGTACGGAGACACCACTGTAATTACCATGTTGTATTAGTATACGTAACTATAAAGGTCGGGGGTGAACCACAAATAAGTATTACACCTCGGTTCAACCCCTTTCGAGCATACTATATCTTATAATACTTTAATAACTCGTGTTGAATATAGTGTTGTATTCTATTTGTGTTATTGTGGAATCTGAACTGTTTGTTGGAAATAAAATATTGATTGATTGGTTGACTGGTTGATTGATTGATTGAGTAATTGATTCATTACTGAGATGTAATTGAGATGATGACCAGTAATTACAAATATTCTACCAATAGATACTATTAAATTTCTTTGTTTGTTTTTTTTATATCACTAAATCGCATGAACTACAGGCTTCACAAACTTAGCCGAACATACGTGCTTCCCTCGCGAACAAGACTGTTGGATGAATGGTGAATGAAATATTCTACTTATTCTCACACAATAAGCCTACAGTATCTGCCAGCCGTAGAACGTGAATAGCGGGTAGATACCGGCCACTGTGGTAGATACCGGCCACTGTGGTAGATACCGGTAACTGTGGTAGATACCGGCCACTGTGGTAGATACCGGCCACTGTGGGCGCAGTGTCGAAAATATGCATGCTTTTAATTAAAAAGAAAGGCAGACAAGTGGACTAATCGTTTCACCCGCCCGATTGCTTGTAATTATATTATATAAACACTTATGTAAAGGTATGTAGTCAACCATTTACAACATAAATTTAAATTAGGATATTCTTTTCCATTAATGCCTTTACTGTCTGGCAGTTAATGGAGACCGCATCAAAAAAATAACGTACGAATGCGGTTTTGATATTTAACCTAAAACTTGCCTAACGCTTTGCTGCGTAAACTCGTCAATGAGCACATTCATTCCATGAGATGCTGCGTGAACTCGTCAATGAGCACATTCATTTCATGAGATGCTGCGTGAACTCGTCAATGAGCACATTCATTTCATGTAATGTTGCAGGTGACATTTCTTGTTGCTAGGTTGAACTGTCGTAAATATGCTACATCATCATCACTGGTCGGCCGGGACTGGAGCTTTGACCAACCGTTATCGTAAAGGTTGATTGTTAATTAGGGATGAAAGGTCGGCCACTACAACATCAACATTTGGTTTGGTGCATGCGTTTTGTTTCCCTCTGTTTTTCTTCCCATGAATGGGTGTCCAAATGATGACTCTTGACATTAGTTCTTCTTTGTAACAGTGACCAGCTAGTTGGAGGCCTCTCACTCGAATCTTGCTTGAGAGCTTGTCTATGTCCTCATACATTTCTATATTTGTCAACTTATTGCTCCAGTGGACACTTAGACACTCCCTGGGCATTCCAGTGTAGCTCCCATCAGTTCCCGTTCTTGTGTGAGGGGCCGGGTGTCAGCTCCATGGAGCAATACACGGTCGTCCTGAATAATAACAAACTGACGTGTCATCCTATTGTGGACTTCAATATCTTATTTAGCTACTGTGTGCTCGCCATCCTGGGATAATGCGATGCTGAACTCTGAGTATCTAGGAAGAACTTAGATATTGGAAGTCATCTACTTCCGTAATAAGAAATGTGTCACATGTCATTTTCTATATAAACATCCGACAACTTTACATAAATATGTCTTGACGTCTTCGTAGCAGTGATGTGACTAGAGAGATGCACCCACCAATGCCGTCGTTTGTACAGCGGGTGTCGTTGGCCGAGTGAGCGGTCGAACTGACGAACGATTTACGGTACTTAAACCGTCGCTGCTTCTTCTCCCGCCGCAAGAACCGCGCCGTCGACAGGGTGTAGAGCAGGGGATTAACGGCGGAGTTGAGGGGCAGCACGAACACAGCCACCCACGCGAACACCTGTAACGACGGAGAGTGTGTTGGTCAGGGGTTGTGGATCAGGGGGTTAACGGCGGAGTTGAGGGGCAGCACGAACACAGCCACCCACGCGAACACCTGTAACGACGGAGAGTGTGTTGGTCAGGGGTTGTGGATCAGGGGTTAACGGCGGAGTTGAGGGGCAGCACGAACACAGCCACCCACGCGAACACCTGTAATGACGGAGAGTGTGTTGGTCAGGGTTTGTGGATCGGGGGTTAACAGCGGAGTTGAGGGGCAGCACGAAAACAGCCACCCACGCGAACACATGTAACGACGGACAGTGTGTTGGTCAGTGGTTGTGGATCAGGGGGTTAGCAGCGGAGTTGAGGGGCAGCACGAACACAGCCACCCACGCGAACACATGTAACGACGGACAGTGTTGGTCAGGGGTTGTGGATCAGGGGGTTGACGGCGGAGTTGAGGGGCAGCACGAACACAGCCACCTACGCGAACATATGTAACGACGGACAGTGTTGGTCAGGGGTTGTGGATCTGGGGGTTGACGGCGGAGTTTATGTACAGCACGAACACAGCCACCCACGCGAACATCTGTAACGACGGACAGTGTTGGTCAGGGGTTGTGGATCTGGGGTTGACGGAGGAGTTGAGGGGCAGCACGAACACAGCCACCCACGCGAACACCTGTAACGACGGAGAGTGTGTTGGTCAGGGGTTGTGGATCTGGGGGTTGACGGAGAAGTTGAGGGGCAGCACGAACACAGCCACCCACGCGAACACCTGTAAAGACGGAGAGTGTGTTGGTCAGGGGTTGTGGATCTGGGGGTTGACGGAGGAGTTGAGGGGCAGCACGAACACAGCCACCCACGCGAACACCTGTAAAGACGGACAGTGTGTTGGTCTGGGGTTGTGGATCTGGGGGTTGACGGAGAAGTTGAGGGGCAGCACGAACACAGCCACCCACGCGAACACCTGTAACGACGGAGAGTGTGTTGGTCAGGGGTTGTGGATCAGGGGGTTGACGGCGGAGCTGAGGGGCAGCACTAACACAGCCACCCACGCGAACACCTGTAACAACGGACAGTGTGTGGATCAGAGGGTTGTAGATTAGGGGTTGATGGCGGAGGTGAGGGATAATACAATCACTGCCACCCACGTGAACACCTGTAACGGACTTGTCATGCGGAACACGGCATCTGATAGAACCGTGGAAGTTGGTTAATTCATGTTGGTGAATTGACAATATGCACTTATTAGTAGAGCCCGAATTACGGGTCGGTGAAAAACTTTCTTGTCCAACTCTCCCCCAAAATCAGTTAAATCAGTGTTATTTTATTACTTACGTACAGTATCAACCACAGTGCTATTTATTATTGCACTATATGATTAAGCAGGAGCATTGTTTCCGCGAACAATTCGGACATTTAGAAATCGTAACGAAATAGCCTATTTTCGGATTTGTTTATTTATATGTATTACACTTATAAAATATAAAACAGCAAAGAAACACTAGCAGGAACCATTGTCTTTACCGTGTAATAATGAACGTTGGTTCCATACAACTCAATACAAGCGAGAACAGCCGTGGACAGCTCAACAACTTGCCTGGGGTGGGATGGTGGCGCCCCCTAGCGACGCGAAGCCGAGTAGGACGATGGGAACCCAGCAACAGAAGTCTGTCAGCACGATGAGCGTCATCCGTCGCGCCATCGCGCGGTCGTTGTTCACCTCGTTCGTGCGTGCCACCTGGTGGTGTGTCTTGCGCGCTACGCGGAACATGCAGGCGTAGGAGGCGGCGATGACGACGAAGGAGGCGGCGTTGAGAACGATGAATACGCCGACGGCGTACGCCCAGCCGGGCGGCTTGTCGCTTGTGATGTGCAGCGCCAGACAGACCCCTGAGCGGCCGTAGAAGTTGGCGAAGTAGTTGATGCGGGCGAGTGGCGCGGCCGACAGCGCCAGCGCCACGCCCCACAGGAAGAACATGGCGATTCGAGCTTCGCGCATGCGCAGGCGCTTCACGCGCAGTGGGAAGATGATGGCAACGAGGCGGTCGATGGTGATGAGCGTAAGTGTGAAGACGCTCAGCTCGCTCGAGAAGGTCGACAGGAAGCCGGCGAACTGGCACAGGATGCTGTGACGCCACATCAGGTCGTAGATGATGTAATGGCCGCGGTAGGCGACGTCGACACCGGCGATGATGAGCAGGTAGACCCCCATGAGCAGGTCACCCAGGGCCAGGTTCGTTATGAGGAACGAGTGAACCTGTCGTGGGAAAACCGATGCGTCAACATTGTGTCATCGCGTGCAGGGTGGAACATGTTGACACTCAATGGCGGATGTGCAAAATACTTCCCAAACAGAACGCCAACCCCTAACACGTCCCAAGACAATCCAAAACACATTGCAAAACATTAGGTTATTCGAAATACGTCGCTAAACGTCAAACCAAGGTGACGCAAAACACCCTCCAAGGCACGACAAAATGGCCTGAAACCCCTTCAAGAGTGCTGTGAAATATCTTCGACGATATCATTGTCTACACAGTGTATTATTACATTAAACATGTATACGTTAGACTAACGTAACGTCTGGTCGTTTGAATGGGAACAAGTCTAACACATAGTAATATTGTAATATGACTCTAGCGTCTCATCAAAACGAAGTCTACAGTGTTGGTGGATTAGAGATGAACGCACCAAACGTCCACAGCGTATTACACATTTGGGGTCTTTTATTTTCCAGTTCACACGCACTAAAGGTAAAACTACGTACTTATATAGCGCGGTTTGCAGTACTTGGGACTGTCCAAAGCGCATTGCACTTCACCCCCGGACAGACCTGTTCATTCCAACGCCATCAGGACTTCTCTGGGAAGCAGCCAGCATGGCGTACGGGCGTGCGGTGTCCAGAGCATCACCCGAAAACCACGAGTTTGTCTCCTTTGTCATGTCGCAGATGTATTCGTGTTGACAACTGCACGATTTATTTTTAGAATTGACTGAATGAACTGTTCACTCGTATATCTGTCTCAGTCCGGAGTTATCGCAGCGTTTACACGTCACAAGCCTTCTTAACGTGATCTCATGCGGGGTAACAATACTGTCTCGAGCGGCGTCCGTGGACTGGACGGATGAGCGGAAGACGACCAGGATACAGGAAATGAGTGCGTGTCGACAGCTATAATGTGCCATTGACTAATGGCTTCGACGCAAGAACGAACATGAGAAGATGTGAACAGCACGGTGCTATACGGGCCACGGTAGCTCGCACCGCTTTAGTCCTTCTACATGGTGCCTATGCACGGGGAAGAACAATATCTCACTGAGGGGGTAAATGTGTAACCACTCTTGGACTCGCACAGCTGGACACCTATATCTGTAAAACTCACTAAAAACTCAATTTAAACAAAGAAAAGGGCTGTTTGGAGTATGATGTTATGTCATAAGACATAAATAAGACAACACTATATCGGAAACGCACACAATATTGCCATGGATACGATATACCTGGTTGTTCCTGGAGTCGTTGAGTCGCCAGAGAATGACGACGAAGTTGCCCCAGAGTGAGACGAGCCCGAGGACCCAGACACACACGCGCAGGACAGAGTTCGACATGAGGTCTTCGCAGGACGAGAACTCGTCGGGCAGCGGCCGACACTCGAGACTGCTCCCAGACGGCGGCAGGCAACAGAAGCGGAACTCATCCGTGTACCTGTAGGCCAAGAGTATGATGTTGTCACATTGTTCACAAAGTGACAGATTTTTAACTTATTTCTGGGTTCACGTCATACCAATAAAGTGCCAATGATTTTGACACCAAAAAGGATTTCCAGGATTGATTGCACTCTGCAAAACGATTATCAAATTTATGATTAGGGAAAAGACACCGTCGCGGGCTACGACACTGGGGCTACCGACATTGGGGCTACCGCCAGAGTAAGCGTTAGTTACTGGTTGGCACCATTTGCACGTACCAATGGTGGAAGGGTGCCTGGTGTACAATGGTGGAAGGGTGCCTGGTGTACAATGGTGGATGGGTGCCTGGTGGACAAAAGACGGTTTCATGTTCGACAAATAAATGGGAGCATCTTGCACGTTGACACTACAAAACACCTCTCCATTATCTAAGCGACAGCAAGACGACACGGAGGAGTTCATCTGACTAGTATAAAACATATATACGTATACAGAATAGTATTAGGGCATTGTCAAAGAGACTACCATTAACACATGTCGCTAGCCCGAGATACACAAATATATATATATATATATATATATATATATATATATATATATATATATATATATATATATATATATATATATATATATATATATATATGTATGTATATATATATTATATATATATATGTATATATATATATATATATGTATATATATATATATATATATATATATATATATATATATATATATATATATATATATATATATATATATATATATATATATATATATATATATATATATATATATATATATATATATATATATATATATATATATATATATATATATATATGTATGTATGTATGTATGTATGTATGTATATTTCTGTGACACCTTCTGGTGAGTTAATGTTTGTATTAATTCATGAATGGCTGCGAAGGTGCCGACTTCTGCAGTGTACTCACAGGTTGCGGAGCGCTGGCAGGCCGTGGAACACGTTGCTGTCGATGACGGTTATTTCGTTGTGTGATATATCACTACAGCAGAACAGATCAATATACTTCAACTCTTTGGTCGCGTAATTCAGATTTCTACCCGTCTAACCGAGTATTTTCTTTCTCAACTTTTAATATTGTTAATGAGAACTTGCTTGGCGAAATACTTAACAACACGTAATGCTTTGATGAATGTTTACACGCACGCTCGCATGCTCGCACGCACGCACGAGCACAAGCAAGCACACACGCACACACAATTACATAAGAAAGAGATCGTTGCCACATATGTATTACTATTGATCGCGAGGCGTTCCCACAATGATAGATGAGAAGTTGCCCGTTTGTTGAACTCACAGCACAAGTAAATTCTGCAGTCCGTTGAAAGCCCCGTCGGCAATGTAGTGTATCGAATTGTGGGACAGGTTTCTGAAATGATATATTACTAAGCATTACAAGATTACCATCACAAAGTCAGAAATCCAGACATCACATCTACACATGAATCAACGAACCAGGCTTTGATCTATTAAAGCCGGCAATTCCGCAAGAAAATGCGTGGTTTCGTTTCATTAGCGAGCGGCTTCCTAAATTAGCGCTCGCGAATCGATTCACAAAGACCGTGACGGAAACCATGACTGGCAGCGTTGGTGGCTTGTGGCACGTAATCGATACTTCGACAGAGAACAATTGCGTCGGCAGAATTAATCGGCTAAAGACGGCGTGTAAACACACATTTGCGAGAGGTGCAAGCAACTGACTGCGCCAGGTCGTGCAATTGGGACGACATGGCGAACACTGTGACATGACAATATCCCCGGGACATTACCTCCCACGACATTTTTAGCATTAGAAATTGTGTTTTTAAGGTTAGGGCTAAAAACCTCTGCACACTACACGACTCGTTAACACGCGACAGTTTGCGACAGTCCATTTGTAATAATAGCTGTTTCCCGGGGTCGGACGCAAAGCGACTTCTTACGACGATTGCCGCGCACACTGACAAATTGACTGTCGCCAACCCGCCATGATCCTGGTGTTGCGATTGGGAACTGCACGCACGCGCGCCCTTTCGTAGTTATTTTTGGTCAAAATTCTGTAAATGTCACTGGTAAATGCCGGTAGGATCCTTGCGTATATAAACGGGGGGAGCATCGTGTATGTTTTCAAAGTCGAGGCGACGCAGCAGAAATGGCGCCTATCTCGAAAAAGCATCTAACAATATTGAAAATATTAATATACACGTTTTCTTTTATCCGAGTGCGCAGAGAGAAGCGGAAGCGCTGCAGAACAGGACGAGTGTGGGTTGCACCCCATATAAAGGAGAGAGACGAGCAAGGGGCTTTCCAGAACGTCCTTCCGGGGCTTCGTGAACGCGGGGAAGAAGTTTATCATGATTTTTACCATCTCTGATTCGGTTCCCGATGAAATGTTTTAATCGGATCAGATTCCCAGTCGCAGGCTAGATTTGAGTCTTAACGAGTTGGCGACCGGAAGTCGTAGTTGCGGTTTCCGCGCACACTGATGGATCGACTGTCTGTGACAGTTGCGTTGATCAAAAATAGTAAACCAGTCGTCAGTGTACGCCAGGCATTAGTTTTAGCGTTACTGATTTTTGGGTTCAGCGTTTTTAGTTTGAGTGTTTTAGGATTAGTCTTCAGGGATACATTTAATAGATTTATGATTTGTCTTAGGCGTTAAGCTTTATTAATAGGACTTAAATTACCGGATTAGGGGAAGTGTTTCTTCGGTCTCAGTTTCAAATATACACACACACTTTGATGATCTGGCGGACACTCAATGGAACGAACCAGTTGTTCAGTCTCCTTCCACGGCGCTCTCAGCACATATGATATAGATGCCACAGTTGTTGCCAATGATGCTGTGTTGTTGTTGCCAATGATGCTGTGATGTTGCTGCCAATGATGCTGTGCTGTTGTTGCCAATGATGCTGTGCTGTTGTTGCCAATGATGCTGTGCTGTTGTTGCCAATGATGCTGTGATGTTGCTGCCAATGATGCTGTGCTGTTGTTGCCAATGATGCTGTGCTGTTGTTGCCAATGATGCTGTGCTGTTGTTGCCGATGATGCTGTGTTGTTGTTGCCAATAATGCTGTAATGTTGTTGCCAATGATGCTATGCTGTTATTGCCAATGATGCTGTGCTTTTGCTGCCAATGATGCTATGCTGTTGTTGCCAATGATGCTGTGCTGTTGTTGCCAATGATGCTGTGCTGTTGTTGTCAATGATGCTGTGCTGTTGTTGCCAATGATGCTGTGATGTTGTTGCCAATGATGCTGTGCTGTTGTTGCCAATGATGCTGTGCTGTTGTTGCCAATGATGCTGTGCTGTTGTTGCCAATGATGCTGTGCTGTTGTTACCAATGATGCTGTGCTGTTGTTGCCAATGATGCTGTGCTGTTGTTGCCGATGATGCTGTGCTGTTGTTGCCAATGATGCTGTGATGTTATTGCCAATGATGCTGTGTTGTTGTTGCCAATGATGCTGTGCTGTTATTGCCAATGATGCTGTGCTCTTGTTGCCAATGATGCTGTGCTGTTGTTGTCAATGATACTGTGCTGTTGTTGCCAATGATGCTGTGCTGTTGTTGCCAATGATGCTGTGCTGTTGTTGCCAATGATGCTGTGCTGTTGTTGCCAATGATGCTGTGCTGTTGTTGCCGATGATGCTGTGCTGTTGTTGCCAATGATGCTGTTCTGTTGTTGCCAACGATGCTGTGCTGTTGTTGGCAATGATGCTGTTGTTGCCAATTACACAATGCTGTGTGATTTCTCACCGCTGCTGACACAACAACAGCGCATCAATTCCAAAGTTACTGTGCATTACTTTGTGTAAGCGCGCGTATTAATAATTGATTATTAAATATTATTATTGTGTTGTTATCTGGCTGCTTGAAACGATTATTTGAATACGTACAAGTTGTAGAGACTTCGCAGTCCAGTGAAGGCATTCAGTGGAACGTACTTCAGTTGTTGGTGGCTCAGATCCCTACAAAACAACGATTATAACCTGTGTGTGAATATATAATATATATATATATATATATATATATATATATATATATATATATATATATATATATATATATATATATATATATATATATATATATATATATAGAGAGAGAGAGAGAGAGAGAGAGATTTGGACTGCGTACATTAATAAAGGCATTGTTAACGTCGCTATACCAGCCACTCAGAATAAATGGTGAATGTGAGAAAGGATGACGATGACTTGACGCGTTGGTCGCGTCATGCGACAGATGAGATGACGCGTTGATCGCGTCAGGCGACTGATGACATGACGCGTTGGTCGCGTCAGTCGACAGATGTAGATACGTACAGAACACGGAGAGACGCCAAGCCGGAGAAGGCGAACGGGTCGATCTGTTGTATGACGTTCCCCCGCAGATATCTGAAACAGGTAGTTGATAACTGAACTCAAATGTTGCTTTTCAAATAAATACTATTTGCATACACACATAACACCCAAAACAACAACACTACACATACTGACACTACACACACCGACACTGCATATACTGACACTGAACCGACTGACACTGCACATATTGACACAGCACAGACTGACACTGCACATACTGACACTGCATGGAATGACACAGCACAAACTGACGCATGGACTGACGCAGCGCAAACAGATTCAGCGCAAGCATAGAACTGGTCCTAGTTTTGACGAACTGCTAACATCTCGGCGTTGCTTATGGCCAATACAGTTTTTGGAGATATAATCCGTTTCGTTTGCTTCATTACGAGACACTAATTGCATTAATATTCTGCTACCCATTGTGAATACGTGATTTATATTACATTTAATGAGGCATCGCCTAATCCTCGCCTCGGCCTTGACAGTCCACATTAGTGACTAATGAGGGTAATGTGTTCAGATCTCACGTAACCAGCGTAAATACTCATCGTACATGTGTCGACATGATGGCGTCATTACGTGGTGTCAACACTCGTTAATATAGCCGTGTAGTCGGAGGAAAATACTTATGTGACTACAGTAGTTCACCCGGTCGACTATAACTATGAATCTGTTCGTCTACAGCCCGCCACCCCACCTCACCCCTCCTCCATCACCCGCCACCCCACCTCACCCCTTCCTCATCACCCCGCCAACTACGTTCATTTATCGCGTAATTGCGAGCATCTTTGGGTTCACATTCCTTCCTCTATTCATTGAACCTGTCGTGTCAGGGTCGTTGATGTTCATATCTCTAATATACATAGTCGGTTCAATATAAAGGTGCGTACTTGTGTTGACACCATCGAAAGAAATTACTGTAATCGTTAGTGAAACTGTGAGTAGTCTTAGAACATATGTCGTAGTAGACAGATCCGGACTACCTTTGCCGTTTTTGTCGCCGAATTTTGACCGGATCCGGATCTGTGAAGGATGAATAAATAGTTTGTGCGACGATATCATCAAACCAAATAACGACTTTTTACAAAGGAACTACTTGTTGATGCTAGAAAGTTTTTGTTCAGTGAAATGATTCTAAGACGAGACGAGACGAGCAAGAACATTGATTCAAGGAGGGATCTTTAATGGTTCATGACCATTAGGTCCAAAATGGACCCTAAAGAAAAATAAATAGTACGAAGCAATTTTTCAGTTGCAAAATACCATATCGAACAACATCAAAAGTCCTCTGGTTTTCCCCGTGTGCGTTTGTCTCAAGGAGGCTAGATGAGTGAGAACTATTATAGGCCATAGGCCATTGGGCTGAAGTCAAATCCGTTGATGACTTCCGCCGCCAGTCGTTGCGACAACATGGCACCACTTCCGTTTATGACTTCCGCCGTCCAGTCTTTACGACAACATGACATCTTGAAATTGGCTATAACATCACAAATGACAAACACAATTTTTCCATCCATTGAAAATGACCGCTCATTAAAAAGAAAAGTGTAATTTTGGGGGTCATAACGTATTTTTTTTATTGTTGACACTATTGCATCGTTGTTGGTATAAATTTAAAGCTTTATGATCTACTTAACAAAGCTTGCTATAAAATGTCCAGTATGTGAAGTATACGTGCTCCGGTAGGTCAGCTTTAAGGTCAAAATCCTACCCTACATCTGCCTTACATTAATTGGACCCATTTAACCATATTAGATTGTTTTTAGATTGTTATTGTGACACCCACTGGAATTATTCTTGGTCATCTTGAGTCACTTTACACCTCTCTGTGGGTACAAACATTCATTTCCTGGCCAAAACCTTCCTCCAGCCTGTAGACACGAGTGCCTGTTTTGTCAAACAAATACACAGTAAGATAACATTGTAACCTGTTAAACAAGTTAAATTTGTTTTGTTATTGTGACATCCACTGACATTTATCTTGGCCGTTTTGAACTAATTTACACATCTCTGTCTGTGTAGATGTCGATGTCCTAGTCAAAATCTCGACTAAAAAGACACTGGCGACATTACAGGAGGGAGGACGTTTTCGCCAGAATATCAACACCTGCATCCACAGAGAGATGTCAAATGGCTCAAAATGCAAATGGCAAACCTAACCGATATCGTACAGAAACATGGCTATACTGTTATCTTAATGTGTACTTCTTTGACAAAATAGGCACTTCCGACTGGGGGGTAGTGTTTTGGCCAGAAAATCAATGCTTGTACCAATAGAGAGAATGACAAGGAGTAATGCCAGTGGATGTCATTGAGTGCCACAGTAATAAGCCAAAAACATTGCAATATGGCTAAAGGGCTGTGATGTTATCTTAATATGTCATCTTAATATGTTTGACAAAATACGGACTTGCGACCTGATAGGGTTAGGTAATGTTTTAGCCATGAAATCAATACTTTCACCCACAGGAATGACTGCCAAGAGTACTGCCAGTGGGTGTCACATTAACAAAACAAAATAATTTAACATGGCTAAAGGGGCGCGATTAATGTTGGCAGGTGCAGGATGTTCATGTAAACCAAATAGTTGCTAGACGTCAGAAAACAGGTCAGAAAAAAATGGCAACAACAGTTATTACATCTGAAAAGATTGCCCGACTAGTTGTCACAATACGATATGATGTTGACCTTTTGACCTTGAATCTGACCTACACGGGTATGTATATTTTAAATGTTGGATTGGATATTTTTAGCCAGCTTTATTCAATAATATTTTCCAGTTATCAGATTTAAATTTATACCAACCACGATGCCATAGCGTCAAAAAAAAAGTTGATCATTTGACCCAAAAATTACACTTTTCTCTTTAGTGAGCGATTATTTTCAGAGGAAAATTATTGTGTTTGTCATTGGTGATGTTATGGCTAATAGTTTTTTGGTCAAGATTTCATGTTGTCACAATGACTGGATGGCGGAATTCATGACCGGAAGTGATTTCAACCCAGTGGTCTACAGTCTATGATGGTTCTCACGCATCTAGCCTCGTTGTGACAAACGTACACAGGGAAAATTAGGGGACTTTAAATACTGGAAGTGGAATTTCTTTATTCGATAGAAATAAATACTTACAATATTTTTCTTAAACATAAACAACTGCCGGGAGATTTACTAAGGCTCATTAAATATGCCGCTAGCGCGAGAGCCACATACAATTGTTGTTTTCCGTGTGCGTACATTGCCTACAACATGTTTTACATCATTGTCAAAGTGTATTGTCACAGTTTATCGGAAGACAGGACATGGTGATCATTTGTAGCCTAAGTACATATGTAACAGTTAGCGCCTGTGCATTTTTGTAAAGTGTTAGTAGGTATTGCTGGTGTATGTAGAAAAACCGTAAAGACTAAGCGTATACATTTTATCTGCAATGCATGGTGGCATTTTTTTTAAGTAAAGCTGGTAAGTGGCATCTAATAAATTGTTTGGCTCCCGCGGTATGACTGTAATGACTGGGACAGCGATTTTATTATATTGCCTTGTGGGAATATCATGATAAGCAGCATTTTGCAAAAATAGTGATTGAAAAAATATAGGAACGCGTTTATGCATACAAGCCTAAAAATGTAATTTGCATACACACTCTATGGGTTGATCGTCTATTTGTACCAAACACGCTCTATGGGTAGACCGTCTATTTGTACCGTACACACCCTATGGGTTGACCGTCTATTTGTACCGTACACACCCTATGGGTTGACCGTCTATTTGTACCGTACACACTGTATGGAGTGAACGTCTATTTCTACCGTACACACTATATGGGTTGACCGTCTATTTGTACCGTACACACTCTATGGGTTGACCGTCTATTTGTACCGTTAATTTTATATCTGAATTACTATGTTGTGGAAAATGAAACAACATGTATTTAATTTTACCTGTGTTTAGGGAAAGTTTCTTTACAGATAACCATTAACTGATATGGTTCAGTTCAGCATTAATGTTATCGCTGATAGTATTATAGTCTTGCATATTACTATCAGTATTGCATTTGAAAGAGCAGAATGGTCCGACAAGGCTGGTGTCATCAGCATATATAGTATCGCCTTGAATTTATTGCTAGCAAGATGAACATCATTTATATAGAGAGTAAATAATAGGGGAACTAATATTGACCCCTGTTGGACCCCTGGAGTGGAAGGGAGTAATGAAATGGGTATGTAGTTATTGAGCAGGGTTTTATCATCTTTTCTATACATAGGAATAACTTTCGCAATTGTTGTATTTTGGGGGGGAAATATTCCTGTGTTTAGGGATTGATTAATAATGAGAGAGAAGGGTTTAGAAATTAGTGAATTAATTCTTTTTAGTAAAACTGTTGAATTTGAGTCATGACCTGCCCTTCACTTTGGATCATTTTGAGTCATGACCTGCCCTTCTCTTTGGATCAGTTTGAGTCATGACCTGCCCTTCTCTTTGGATCAGTTTGAGTCATGACCTGCCCTTCTCTTTGGATCAGTTTGAGTCATGACCTGCCCTTCTCTTTGGATCAATATCCTTGATAATTGGTATTACAATATATTCAGTTACTGGTTTGAAAGTAAACGTTGAGAAACTTGTTTTTGAAATAACTGGTAAAAGTGTTTGTTTTGCATAGTTGTGCTAGGAATTTTATGTGCCAGTTTACTGCCAACATTTACAACAAAAACTTGTTAAACCTGTGTGCTATCTCCGTGGTATCGGTAACACAAAATCCATTTATATAAAAGTGATTTTGTGTTGTTCTTATTTATAAGTTTAAGTTAATAATAAGTTATAAGTTTAATGGTGTCCCATGTTTTCCTGGCGTTTGATTTGAATTGATCAAATATGTTTCCGCAGTAGATTTTTTAGTGTTTCTGATAGTTTTGTTTAAAAAAAATTTCTATACACGAAGATTGACTGATATGTTATTGTAAGAGGTGTTACTTTGTTGAGTCTGCTATAGTGTCCTATAAAATTTGTCTTCACGTCTAATTAATTTAATAATTCATGTTTTTATCTGAACTGTTTATGTTTATACTTAGTATAGCGAACAGTTTTAACTGGAAAGTGATTTACGTACAACTGAGTGAGTATGCCTTCAATTATTTCATATTTTTAGTGTTTGGTTCTGAGTGAATATCCTGATTGAGTTTTTCCATAATGACTGACTGACGTACAGATTCACAGTAATTTTAAGTAGATGTTTCGTTGTTTGTTCTGTTGAATAGATGTTCGAGACATAAGTTAAATAATAATGTAAACAGATTTAACGTAATGGATGTTACTTAAACCTGTAACACTTAAATTGATTAAATTAATAATGAAGTTTGGAGGCAAAAATATTTGACTATGCAATGTACATGAAGATGAATAACATATAACCCTAATGTATATAACCCTAATGTATATAACCCTAATGTATATAACCCTAATGTATATAACCCTAATGTATATATCTGCGAACACAAAAACAGCATAGCTTTACAAAAGGAAATGCAGTATATATCAAAATCATCCAAGTACAGCACAGAGTGCAATGTAATAGCCATGAAGAAAATTTATTAAGTCAATTCTATATATATATATATATATATATATATATATATATATATATATATATATATATATATATATGTGTGTGTGTGTGTGGGGGGGGGGCGCCACCAGCATACAGAAAACCACACTAAGATTGTTGTGCTAGTATATCTGTAATTTTAACTGGTTTGATCATAGTCTGTGGTTTCAGGTTTGTCATAATGTAGTGTAACATACTTGTTCACCTTAAGGTCAACAGTGGTTGTGAAAGTGTTGCTACTGTGTTGAGTTATTGTGTTGTATATTGCTGTGTGTGCTGAGTAGAATTAGTGAAGGCTAGGTCAGTGTTGTGGTCCACTGACCATACCCTTGTCTGGGCAGGTGATACAGTAATTGTCTTTGTACACTTTGAGGTAGCCTGTAGAAGTAGAACATGAAGTGTGATCAATGCAAGCAAACAGGCAGTGATAAGGCAATGCAAGTAGGCTCCTGTAAAATCTGCCAAGAGTGTGTTGATGCAGCAGCATATGTAAATGTGGAAGAAGGTACAGACAGTTTAAATGTGCAAAAGAAACTTAGGGTAAATGAGTTATTGGCATACATTAACACGTGTAGACATCAATCATCAAAGCTGAAAATTCAAATGGCCTGTATGAAATTTTATGCAGATCAAGATGTACTTGATGCTAAACAGGTGCTTTATGATGAGTACAGTCATGAGCTGGGTGATCCCCAGAACAGACAGGAGTCAAACAATAGAAGCAAGGCAGAGAAATCGGTAGAAGATATCTATGTTGCATTCCAAAAATTAGATGAAATGAAAGTTGAACCGTGTTTTGCTGCCGTTGACATTAAGAGATTACCTAACTTTACCCCAGAGGAAATGGACTTGACATCAGTCTTAGAGAGGTTGGTAAGATTAGAAAACAAAATGAACAGTGTTGAGGGCAATGTCTCCCTCTGCAGAGCAGAGCACACAGACACTAGACAAAAAGTAGATGATGTACTTAACGAGGTACAGAAACATGGTATATTACTGCAGAAGCAAGAAAGGCAGACAAAATATGAAGATGCTGTCCAGTTAAACAGAGATAATAATAATCTAACTGTCAGAGACAGTCTACCTGTGGCATGTCCTGTCCAACATGCCCCAGAGGCAGTACGGCCTCCTAGAAGTACTAATCGGGTTACCGGTACAACAAATGCAATAACCACTCAGAAAGTGGCATACCCCGTACAACAGGCCCCGCCTAAACCTAAGTCCTGTGATGGGAACAATGGGCAGAAATGGACAGTGGTAGTAAAGAAAAAGAGAAACATTGTGTTTGGCACTGGTTGTGGCAGTGATCGTGTACAAGGGGCACCACCTCCTAGTAGAGATCAAGTAATAGAAAGGGTGTCAAAGGTAACAAAAGAGACTGATCTCAAAGATCACATTAAATCTAAAGGTGTGTGTGTGTTTGCTCATTGTCTCTTATGTCACACATTGATGCTAAGCATCAGACATTTAAACTAGAAATATCTAAAGATGATCTCATGAAGGTTTATAATTCTGACTTTTGGCCATGTGACATCAACATTAGAAGATATTTCCCTCCCAAGGGAGGTGACAAACGAACTGGCAGTACACTGAGCAATGGTGAAACTGGTGTGAATTCAAGTTAAAATGAAACATAAACATGATGGACAATAAAAAGAAACTCAAGTTTGGCTCTTACATCTGTAAGCACTTTGGTGTTGACAAGTATGTTATTATGCAAACCTTGCTGGTTGCGTGTGATTTTTTGTTGATACAAGAACATTGTATGTATAAAACACAATTTATACAAAGATTGAACTAATTTAGTCCAAACAGTGTATGCATTGTATCCAGCTCAATTGACGAGAGAGAGTGCCATTAATAGGCAGACCCTGTTCAATCATTTGGTCATCCAATATTAGCTGTAAAGTGGATACAATAGAGTGTATATCTAAGAGGCTGTGTGCTGTGAAAGTGACAGTAGATGGTATCGAGTTTGTGTTGTTTAACATGTATATGCCATGTGACAAGGGTTATGCAAATCACGATTTGTTTGAATATATAGACGTTCTTAATGAAGCGAGTGATATTTGTAACAAAACTGCATCACAATATTTTGTAATGGGTGGTGACTTCAACACAGAATTAACAAGGGATACTCCCCAGACAAGAGCTCTACATTAATTCGTTAATAATGAACAAATGTTTTTATGTATTGATTGAACATACCTTATACATACTGCTCAAAGAGCAATGGCTGCAAGTCAACAATAGACCACTTTATGGTAACACAGAACTTGAATCAATTATCAAATATGAATCAGTGTTTATGAAGAGTAATTTTTTTGATCATGTTCCAACATGTCTTGAAATGCAAATAGATGTGTCATATCATGAATCATTTGAACGTAAACTGTAAAACGAATGTAGCTTGGCATAAATGTACAGAGGTCCACATTGAGAATTACAAATGTGAGCTTGATAAGTTGAAATCATGTATTGATTTTAATCATGATGCTGTTAGTTGTGTTGATTACCAATGTAAAATGCACACAGGTTTTTTCTCTGACTTATATAATACTGTTGTAAATAGTTGTATTGTTGCCTCAGATATGTGTTTGCGAAAGACGGGTGCCAAGAAAGGGAGCAGCAAGGTAATACCTGGTTGGAACGAACATGTACAGGCTCAACACGATACTTCCTTGTTCTGGCGTGATATTTGGGTGCAGTGTGGTAGGCCACATAATGGTGAAGTAGCCGATATCATGAGGCGTACTCGATCCATGTATCAGTATCACATTTGAACGTAAATGTAAAACGAATGTAGCTTGGCATAAATATCCAGGTATCACTACGCTGTGAGATATGTAATAAAGGAAGAAACAAGGATAAAAAGCAATAGAATGGCTGAAGCTATTAGTGTAGGTAATGATCGTAACTTATGGAAAGAGGTGCATAGTTTAAAAATTTCTTGTCATTTTCTGCCTAATGTTATTGATGGTCGTATAGGATCAGAAGATATTGCTGACTTATTTTCCTCAAAGTTTGAATAATTGTACAATTCTGTTGGATTTTATGAAGATCACATGCACTTATTAAAAAGTAGAGTTGACAATCTTGTTATTAAAATGCGTATGCATGAAAATGATACTGATGATGGTCACAACTGCCATCAGCAGCATGGTATTGATATTGATGATCTCAAGAAATGTGTAAATTGCATGAAACATGGTAAAAAAGAAGAAAATGGCATATTTTCTAACCATATTATACATGGTACTGAAAAACTGTTTAAAGCATTAACCTTGCTCTACAATGGCATGTTTATTCATGGTGTATCCCCAAGTGAGTTACTGATAGGTACTATGGTGCCACTTCAGAAAGATAAAAGAAAGGCGCATCATAGCACTGATAACTATAGAGCGTTGACCTTAGGCAGCATCATTGGTAAACTTTATGATACCATTATTATCAAACAACAAACTGGAGTTTTTGACACGTCTGATTTACAATTTGGGTTTAAAGATGGCTTATCTACAACAATGTGTACTTTTATGGTAAAAGAAACTATTTCATATTCTGTAAATAATGGTAGTACTCTAAATGTTTTATTACTTGATGCTTCTGAAGCATTCGATAGAGTAAATTATTGTATGTTGTTTCAAAAATTAATTGATAAGGGTATGTGCCCATTAGTTGTAAGACTTTTACTTCACATGTGCACACACCAGAAATTACAAGTTAGATGGAATGACGTAATATCAAACCAATTCAGTGTGAAGAATGGGGTTGGCCAAGGAGGTGTTATGTCTCCACTTCTATTTGGAGTATACATGGATGGGCTGTTGGAAGAATTAAAAGACCTTGGTATTGGCTGTTATATTGGGCAACATTTCTGTGGAGCTGCAGGATATGCAGATGACATTATATTACTATGTCCTACTAGTTCTGGGTTGCGAAAAATTATTGAGGTTTGTGAGAAATATGCCAAACTACATGATGTGTTGTTTAATGGGTAAAAACTTCACTTCAAACTGTTGTCAAAAACAAATTGTTTCATCAGTGTTGTTGTGCATTGTACGGATCTCAACTATGGCCACTGTGGCATGACAATGTTAACAAGATGTGCACACAGTGGCGTAATGCATTGCGTAAGGTATGGAAGCTACCATATGCTTCCCACAGAGATGTGTACCTTTAGATGTGGCTTTGGTCTTTAGGTTTATAAAGTTTTACAGAACAGTAACCTTGTCAGATAACATGGTTGTTAATTATATTGCAAATACAATGATATTTGCTTATAGGTCAACTATGGGCCAGAATGTAAGACACATTATGTCCAAATATAACATGACCAACCATGAACTGTTGTATATGTCTATGAGTGCTATTAAGCATAAATGTAAAGAAATGTGGAATATCAATGTCAATGTTACATACTATGACAATGCAAACATGATTTGTGAATTGGTTGAAATGAAAGATTGTAACATTGACGATGTCTTAAATAAGGAAGAATGTAATGCTGTGATTTCATATCTCAGCACAATATAATTTGTTTTGTAGCTGCTATTTCTAACTTTCAATTTGTTTAATATGTACATGTTTGTGGATCTTGAGTCCGAATAAAGATGATAATAATAAAATAATAATAATATTGACTGACTGACTAAGATGTTGTTCAGTATGGTATTTTTGCAACTATCCTAAAAACAATTGTTTTGTACTATTTATTTCCATGTTCAACCCTAATGCTCTTGGACAATGAACGCTCGTAATCTGTGTTATGGCGTGAATCGGAAGTTTTTGCTAAGTGTCTTCAGTACTGCAGAAACAGCGCTTTAAACAGTTCATTGTCTCACTAGGCGGCGAGTCACTGATATCACCGTTATCTGCGTCAGCGTGGCGCGCTCAGTCAGACGCGCATGCTCAGACCAACATGCATTCTCAGTCAGACGGGCACGCTCAGTCTAACAGGCACGCTCTATCTGACAGGCACGCTATATATGACGGGCACGCTCTATCTGACGGGCACGCTCAGTCTGACAGGCACGCTATATCTGACGGGCACGCTCCGTCTGACTAGCACGCTTAGTCTTACAGGCACGCCCAGTCTTCCAGGCACGCCCAGTCCGTTGGCATGTTCATTCAGACTTCCGTCATGGTTTATGTTTAGAGATGTGGCTACGATTAGGGTTAGCGCAACTTCGGTCGTGGTTTAAGTTTGAGGTGGTTTAAGGATTAATGTTAACACTAACTTCGATTTCATTGAAATACAACAAATGTCCTCCACTAAACATGTTTATCTGCATTTTTTCTTAAACATTACCGTCGCAAAACCTTTATTTTCTTATTCTCAAGGATATAGCACCGCCCCAGTGTTGTATGTAAACGTGCATATTACATGCAAAATATGGGTTGAAAGATGATCCAGATTAAATTCTATTAATAACTGAATCCGTATTGTTTGTAACAAAAACATAACAAGCTTTCGTCGACTGTTGGTTGTGCGAGTTTGTGGCCGCTTGGCTCTTACACTAACTGCACCTGACAATCAATTTCAAGAAGTGATGCAAATACGGTCATCAGCGTGTGATTTATACGAGGTGTAATTTGTGCGTAGAATGCATTAAACCCATCACAACTGAACGGCTCCTGTCGGCTCTTAAAGGTCAGTCATTGCTGCTTCATCTACAAACAAACGGACGTCTTTGAATAAGTTATGATCAAGGTTATGTCGTTTCTTAAATGTTGATCATTATATCGTTACATGTGGTATTCACATGTAGAATGAGTTATGATTATAAAGTATTAACGTGTAGCTATGAAATGAAAACATAAATAATTCGATGTGGCTAAGAGCTTTTCTGAAAGGCTGTTTAGTCTGTCGACTAAAGAGCCTTCGAGAGGCTCTATAGTCGACAAACTAAAGAGCAAGTACGGACAGGCTCTTTCAACTAGGTAGACTGAATAGGTATGTAACCTTCCCAAAATAGTAATTCATCACACAATTATCTCGTATTAGCTGTACTATGACGTTATTTGCTGTACTATTCTCGTATTAGCTATGCTATTCCCGTATTAGCTGTACTATTCTCGTATTAACTATAATATTCCCGTATTAGCTGTACTATTCTCGTATTAGCTATACTATTCCCGTATTAGCTATACTATTCTCGTGTTAGCTGTAATATTCCCGTATTAGCTGTACTATTCTCGTATTAGCTGTACTCATCTCTGTGTTTATATAATCTGCTGTTTCATCCATATATCAATCAAGCAAAATGTATCTCACAGTAGATACCAAATTCCTCAGTTACATATTTTGGAAAGCAGTACTGGCTTTGAGATAGTATGAATCGCAAAATTGTGTAGACGTATGGCGCCGGGATAGTCGATCTACTTCGGCGGCCAAAAAAACTGGGCAGATAGGGAATTTAGTGAAGCGATCCAGTACTACCAACTGGAATGTAAAGTGGTTATGAGACTACCACTACCCTGTTCTAAGCTCCACGATGGATATGTGGACGACTTTGCAGTTATATTAAGGTGCAAGCAGTGACGTCACGTGCAATCTGGTTTACACAAGACACGAACATACTCTCTGCCTACCCTTGACAGTGACGACTTAAACTCTCCGAGAAGAAACAGATGATTGACGCAAAAACAACACACAGAACAACTAAGCGCAAAGGTAACATCACGTGAGCACTGCTACGCTGACACCACAAGGGCAACAAACACAACGACACTATGACGACACTACGCACCTCCACTCTGGCATTAATGTATGCACCTGCAGAATACTGCGCACCGATGTAGTGAAATAGTTGATGTCATCATCAGCGACTCCCTGCGAGTCGTCACTGAATGTCTACGACCAACCAAACTTGAACCCTTGCCTGTGCTTGCAAGCACTGCGCCACCTGAACTCAGTCAGGCGGCAATGCTGGCCTTGACCCAGCAAGACAAACCGATTACCTAGCGTCTTCTCTCAAGGGGCCAGACCCAACGTCTGAGGTCACGGCATTCATTCAATAAACATGCACAAGAAATTACTGTTTGAGCACAAATGACACAATATCTTACTTGGCAACGAAGTGGAAACATGACTGGCAGACCAAACCAACTTCTCTGCATAGGCTCGTTCCAGATGCACCTACCCTCTGCGCTGGATTTGTTCTCCCATGAAAGGTTTGGACCAAGCTAAACCGTCTGCTAACTGTTGACCAGTTTAAAGCTCGTGCGCATAATTTGGGAACATCAGTAGACGCCGCATGCGAACAGGACAGCACACAGCAGACCCGTGGACGCATGCACACTATACGGCGCTCCAAACGGAGAAACTGACATTGCAGAGCTGGGTCTGGCGACCTGTCAGTGGCTGCTCGACGACAGACTGCACATTTGGGTTGTTGACAAACACGAGAAGACGAACCACGTCATTTGGTTGTTCACTGGCCACTTCAAGGAGATTATTTATTGCATAAAGTACAGCCCCAGGCTAAATAACCTTTCAGGAAGGTTCCTTAGTCCACACACTAAATTACCTTTCGGAAACCCACACTAGCCACCACTGTGACACGGTCAGTCGAGGATACGTGGAGCGGTTACAATGGCTACCTGCCAAGCAAATCACGGAGTGCGAATTAATGTACATACAAAGGATGTTCTTTCCCTGGAACGTTAGGTGACATTTCAACAGCACGTGTATAATCTAGACTTGCGAGAGCGATACGAATGTAATTGGTGGAATGAGGCAGCTAACACGAGCGGCTGTATACGTTTGACGTTGATAAATGATTTCGTGCAAAACTTGTGTTATAATACACGTTTGGCTGGTTATGTTCGTCAGCGGAAATAAATTGTTGCATGATTTTGCAGATATATATTTGATGACAAGGTCAGGAACTTAATAGATTAGTAATTGCGAAGATCCAATTATGTTTGCCCTGTGACACTTCACTGAATGTTTACGACAACGTCTTTCTGCGGTTCGATTTATCCCACACGAGCGCCACCTGCTTAATCCTGTCATTACTGCAAGAATGACACAACGGCAGTAAGACGCCTAGACTGTTTACGCGAACGAGTAAACTCGGCTCCACGAGGCAGCATTGTTCAGCAGATAGCGGCACGTCCTCTGGTTGCGCTACATCTGATGCTACACTAAGGTGGACATTTGACTCCTAGCACAGGATAATCAATAATCAGTTTGCATTTGGTGAACCGACTAAGAATAATGTACATAATCAATGAGTCATTATGCAAACATTGATTTTATACATCGAGCTATTTCACAGGAACGATATATGAAATATTAGCATCAAGCCTCCCAACAGCCGGGTTATATTCTAGTATATCTGATTTATCAAAGTTGATTGGACAACGATGTATGAACATCATATACATGTCTCTGTCGTCGCACTCTTCCTCCCGCTAGGTAGTTCACATTGTTCAAGTGTTTCTGCAGTGTATTTCGAGTGCTTCTAAAACAACGGGCAGTATTCTAAACTGATGACGTTATGTTTACTAGAAATGTATGACCCGATCACATGGTCATTGGATTCTACCATCCGACACCGGAACCACGTCACTGAAGGCATCCCCCGTGTTTATGAGCTTGTGCGACATATCACGAACTGGTCGGCCTTTTTGTGTCGATGTATCTCGTGTTTATTTACCCAGACCATGTCTGGCATACCTTTCATATATGGCATGCATACGTTGTGAGGTATACATTTAAATTGAAAGTTTAAAATAAAATACAAAAACTGGTTTTCTCACCCTAACTTTAATGTGTTGCAACTTCTGCCCAAGAAAAAACATGTGATTGGAGAGGGCCACCATGTGGGTGGAGAGGGCCACCATGTGTATGGAGAGGGCCACCATGTGAGTGGAGAGGACCACCATGTGAGTGGAGAGGGCCACCATGTGAGTGGAGAGGGCCACCGTGTGGGTGGAGAGGGCCACCATGTGGGTGGAGAGGGTCACCATGTGGGTGGAGAGGGCCACCATGTGGGTGGAGAGGACCACCATGTGGGTGGAGAGGGCCACCATGTGGGTGGAGAGGGCCACCAAGTGGGTGGAGAGGGCCACCATGTGAGTGGAGAGGGCCACCATGAAAGGCGGTGGTGTACATTACGTTCTTGACTAGGTGGCCTCCTCAAGAGTGCTAGTAAAGAAACATTTTTCACATATATTCTGTTATCAAGATTATAGGCCACATTCATACAACGGATATTTTATAGCAATTCAGGCTACTGGTAACCATTTCAGTACAATCCGGTATTGAACATTTCCAGCAATTTCAGCAACTGTTGTTCACAGGGTAATCTGATTGTAAGCGCCATCGTGACTGATGTGAGCATTATTGTTTTGTTATACGGATCCGGCTCGACAGGGATCGTTCCTAGAATTGTATGTACTGGGATTGGTTGCTTTATACTATAGCATTCAATATAGTTATTTCACATGACAAAAACTCAGTCCAACAGAAATCGGACATGAAACGTCATGATAACACGACACGTTTGTCTCTATTTGGGCCTTGTAGGCACTCATTTCATATAATGGTATTTCATATAATGGTATAATGGTATAATGGTATAATGGTATGCTAACGTATGGTTTTAGAACAAGGCAGAACGTTTTAGCGAAAGTTCAAGACTATGTTACTTAGATTGCAGCTACATAAAAATATTACATTGATATGTAATAAGGCTCCATTGTGTGGACTATCATATAAAAAGGTAGGATGTATATACTAACATAATTCTTTTTATCCGCAGAGAGGCTTAGCTTGAAAAGACTGCGATTTTATTAACAAATAAATCTACTTATAGTATTAGAGATTATGCATTTGAAAGAGTAAGTATGGGTGTAAACGCGTCATGAAAAAGAGTGCGTGCGTGTGCGTGTGCGTGTGTGCGTGCATGCGTGCGTGACAAGGAAACCATTGGCTTATCGAGAGTCCAACAATGTTCATGTGTCAACCCTGTTTTTAAACATATTCACGCAGCTAGCAGTTACACAATCTGTAGATAATGTGTTCCATTCATTTATTGTCCTGTAAGAACGAATACTTCCAAATATCCTTCTACACTGATGCTTTACTAATTTCATGTCCTGTAGTTCTACTATCTTTCTTGAGTGAGAAAGGCATATTTCTATCAACATTTTCACACCTATTCAGTATCTTAAAAACTCCAATCTGATCTCCTCTTAACCTCCTTAAGGATCCTCTGCTCTCCTCTTTATGCGGTCAGGCTTATCTATATCCTTCTTATGATATGGTCTCCACGCTTGTGTACAGTATTCTGTAGACGTGTTGGTAAGAAATGTTATAATAGTTATACAGCGGAAACAAGACATTGACATGCTATGCATGATTATTGTAGTATGCGGTTTTTAATAAAAAACAAACACTATATTGTTATTGTATATATTCAACATGTACTGTCCGAGGCAATAACATTTACTATTACAAACACGACTAATCTTATATATAATATGAAATTGACTTCGTTAGTCGCTGGTATCACTGTATACAATTGGTAACTTAGTGCGAACCGAACGTTCTAAAACAACTCATGTGATAGGTTAACATACTGTATTAGTTAGCGAAGGGATGTGTGTGCTAAGTATTCTAAGTGGTTTGATGGAAGGTCGGTGGTGATGCTGGCTAATGCAATTTGTCACCTCTATGATCTATATGTATATCGCTGACTAGAGTAGTGGTAATCTTTGTGCAGAACATACTTTAAAATACACATGTGAAGCTTACGTAACCACTGCACATATTGCAAAAGATAGTCCATCGCATACACGCGTCTGTAAACATCCGCGGATATCAGCAGTAACTCTCGATTTGATTGACGAGAAAGACAAACGAAAACGCGTGGGTAGAATTTCCACGATGGACACTACAAGAAGCAATCACGGGCCATTCGAACATCGTGCAGAATAGATAGGCTGCGTTATTGGGAAGATGCATGTGGTAGGCCTCTCGTTGACGGTTTTTGTACATGTGAAAACACGAGGGAAATATAAAAGTAGATACAATCACTCGTGAAGAAAACGAGCTCTACATCACTGAGCACTGTCATCGTTAATGCGGCCATCTTAGTTCTAGTGTATACAGAAAAGCAAGCACAGAAACGTAAACACACACATGCAACGCTTTTATGTTCGCAACAACATGTGATGCTCTTACGTTCGCAACAACATGCAATGCTCTTATATTCGCAACAACATGCGATGCTCTTATGTTCGCAACAACATGCAATGCTCTTATGTTCGCAACAACAAAATGTACTTCAAAGCGTGGCTGTACTTACATTGAGTTGAGGTTAGTAAGTCCAACAAAAGTGTCGTTTAGAATAGTTGAAATGTTGTTGTTCTCGATGTTCCTGCAAATAGCAATACCCGAGTAACTATAATATACCGCGTGTAACACGAGGGAATTATAATATACCGCGTGTAACACGAGGGAACTGTAATATACCGCGTGTAACACGAAGGAACTGTAATATACCGGGTGTAACACGAGGGAACTGTAATATACCGCGTGTAACACGAGGGAACTGTAATACACATCGTGTAACACGAGGGAACTGTAATATACGGCGTGTAACACGAGGGAACTGTAATACACCGCGTGTAACATGAGGGAAATGTAATACACCGCGTGTAACATGAGGGAACTGTAATATACCGGGTGTAACACGAGGGAACTGTAATATACCGCGTGTAACACGAGGGAACTGTAATATACCGGGTGTAACACGAGGGAACTGTAATATACCGCGTGTAACACGAGGGAACTGTAATACACCGCGTGTAACACGAGGGAACTGTAATACACCGCATGTAACACGAGGGAACTGTAATACACCGCGTGTAACATGAGGGAACTGTAATATACCGCGAGTAACACGAAGGAACTGTAATATGCCGTGTGTAACATGAGAGAACTGTAATATACCGCGTGTAACATGAGGGAACTGTAATATACCGCGTGTAACATGAGGGAACTGAGTATTACGTCATCACTCGGTACATTACATATTACTTGAACGTTCGTACTCGAAACAGTGCTTTCATATTCCATATTAAACAAACTGTTTACTGTTATAATGTTGTCGTTGTCCTATATAAAGCTCCAGTGTAAAATGTCATAAACACATCAACACTGCTAGGATTAATGAATTCTGCAAAATATTGTTGATTTTAGAAGAACCTATATTTATTCTCTATCAAAATGAAATTATATTGCATTTACCAAATCAATTGTTCATATGTATCGTATCAACGAAGTTGTACTTACAAAGTAGTCAGTCTCCAAAGACTTTGAAAGTAGTTCCGGCCCAGTGTATGAATGCTGTTATTGCTTAAGTCTCTGTGAATAAAACAAACAGATAAATTAAACAATTCCACTTTACCGATTGTATTTTCTTCATTTTTGTAAACTAGCAATCTACAGCTCAGTGATTATAACAATAATGCGGCTCCAAACATAAAATGTGCACAACTTCCGGCTTTCGTGTATTCTTTTTGCAATTACTGTATTTAAATGCCTTCTTCTCTGGGTGGAACACGACAGACCTGTACTTTATCTCTGACCCAATTATTAATATTTCTCTGGGTCCAGCTTACCCTGAGAACTTACCATGAGAACTCTGCTCCATATTCACATTTTGAGCGCTTGTACACGTTTGTGATCCCTTAGTCGAGTGTCCAAATAATTTATTACTGAGGATAGATGATACCAAATAGAACATGTAAGTATCCACAACATAATATATATATATATATATATATATATATATATATATATATATACTCACAAGTAAGGCACACAGACTCACAAATAAGCCATATATATCCTCACGAAAATAGGCATATAATAGTATACTCACAAATAAGTGAGCTGAATGAGGTTAACAAATGTCTTCTCGTTCAACGACTCGTAAAGGAAGTTGCCACCGAGCGAGCTGAAACAGAAGCAACATTCAGTTTTCAATGCCTACTGAATGAGAACAGTTCTAAAAATTTACAATAATATATATTATGCACATATGCAGGATGGAGAACATACATAAAGAAATCAGTCTTCTTTGGCGAGTTGCAGGACGGGAACAGAACAGTAGGGTGACTACACCTTCGCTTCAAATATATTCCAAAACTAGATCTGATATAATGTGTTGTCCCATTTGAAACATGACTGCTGCTGTTATGGACAGGCCGAGTAGGCCAGGCCGCGCTTAACACTACCATGGACAGGCCAAGTAGGCCAGGCCGCGCTTAACACTGCCATGGACAGGCCGAGTAGGCCAGGCCGCGCTTAACACTGCCATGGACAGGCCAAGTAGGCCAGGCCGCGCTTAACACTGCCATGGACAGGCCAAGTAGGCCAGGCCGCGCTTAACACTGCCATGGACAGGCCGAGTAGGCCAGGCCGCGCTTAACACTGCCATGGACAGGCCGAGTAGGCCAGGCCGTGCTTAACACTGCCATGTACAGGCCGAGTAGGCCAGGCCGCGCTTAACACTGCCATGGACAGGCCAAGTAGGCCAGGCCGCGCTTAACACTGCCATGGCAGGCAAGTAGGCCAGGCCACGCTTAATACTGCCATGGACAGGCCAAGTAGGCCAAGCCACGCTTAACACTGCCATGGACAGGCCAAGTAGGCCAGGCCGCGCTTAACACTGCCATGGACAGGCCAAGTAGGCCAGGCCGCGCTTAACACTGTCATGGACAGGCCAAGTAGGTCAGGCCGCGCTTAACACTGCCATGGACAGGCCAAGTAGGCCAGGCCGCGCTTAACACTGCCATGGACAGGCCGAGTAGGCCAGGCCGCGCTTAACACTGCCATGGACAGGCCGAGTAGGCCAGGCCGCGCTTAACACTGCCATGGACAGGCCGAGTAGGCCAGGCCGCGCTTAACACTGCCATGGACAGGCCGAGTAGGCCAGGCCGCGCTTAACACTGCCATGGACAGGCCAAGTAGGCCAGGCCGCGCTTAACACTGTCATGGCAGGCAAGTAGGCCAGGCCACGCTTAATACTGCCATGGACAGGCCAAGTAGGCCAAGCCACGCTTAACACTGCCATGGACAGGCCAAGTAGGCCAGGCCGCGCTTAACACTGCCATGGACAGGCCAAGTAGGCCAGGCCGCGCTTAACACTGTCATAGACAGGCCAAGTAGGTCAGGCCGCGCTTAACACTGCCATGGACAGGCCAAGTAGGCCAGGCCGCGCTTAACACTGCCATGGACAGGCCAAGTAGGCCAGGCCGCGCTTAACACTGTCATAGACAGGCCAAGTAGGTCAGGCCGCGCTTAACACTGCCATGGACAGGCCAAGTAGGTCAGGCCACGCTTAACACTGGCCGTGCCATGGATACCGAGAAACATCTTAGTCCAAGTAGGCCAGGCCACGCTTAACACTGGCCGTGCCATGGATACCGAGAAACATCTTAGTCCAAGTAGGCCAGGCTACGCTTAACACTGGCCCTGACGTGGACACAGAGAAACGTCTTAGTCCAAGTAGGCCAGGTCGCGCTTAACACTGGCCGTGACATGGACACCAAGAAACATCTTAGTCCAAATAGGCCAGGCCGCGCTTAACACTGGCCGTGACATGGACACCGAAAAACATCTTAGTCCAAGTAGGCCAGGCCGCGCTTAACACTGGCCGTGACATGGACACCGAGACACATCTTAGTCCAAGTAGGCCAGGCCGCGCTTAACACTGGCCGTGACATGGACACCGAGACACATCTTAGTCCAAGTAGGCCAGGCCGCGCTTAACACTGGCCGTGACATGGACACCGAGACACATCTTAGTCCAAGTAGGCCAGGCCGCGCTTAACACTGGCCGTGACATGGACACCGAGAAACATCTTAGTCCAAGTAGGCCAGGCCGCGCTTAACACTGGCCGTGACATGGACACCGAGAAACATCTTAGTCCAAGTAGGCCAGGCCGCGCTTAACACTGGCCGTGACATGGACACCGAGAAACATCTTAGTCCAAGTAGGCCAGGCCGCGCTTAACACTGGCCGTGACATGGACACCGAGAAACATCTTAGTCCAAGTAGGCCAGGCAGCTCTTGTGAAAGTCAAGAACGACATGGCAGAAGCCCTTGATCAAAAACGTGCAGTTGTCTTGGTCATGCTTGATCTGTCTAGTGCGTTTGATGTTATCGACCATGGCATTATGCTAACGCGTCTTCAACACTCATTTGGTGTGACTGCAGAAGCCCTGGATTGGATGCGATCCTACATTAGCGGCAGCACTCAATGTGTCTCTGTCGGCCCCGCAACTTCGTTCAACGCACATCTGTGCTGCGGCGTGCCACAAGGATCCGTGTTTAGACCGAAATTATACTGCATATGCACTAAACCAGTTGGTGATATAGTGAAGAAACATAATCCGTGTTTAGACCGAAATTATACTGCATATGCACTAAACCAGTTGGTGATATAGTGAAGAAACATAATCTTAGCTACCACTGTTATGCAGATGACACACAAATATACTTGTCCATCAAGCCTGGTGAGAACTGGGCCAATGAAAGGTCAGCCATTGAAGCTTGTGTGGCGGACGTTGGCGGGTGGATGAATAGAAACATGCTAAAACTGATTAAAAAAAAACGAACTCATTGTGTTTTCGTCCAAACACCGAATGAGTCGGGTGAACGACTTGTCCCTCACGACCGGAGGCAGACTGTTACATGCTATGCAATCCATGAGAAATATTATATTTATTATGGACAGCAGCTTGACAATGGAGAAACAGGTGAATGCGATCTGGAAGTCCTGTTTCTACCACATCCGAAATATTAGCAAAGTCAGGCAATACATCACAAGTGGCGCCTGTAAGATTCTAGTCCAGGCACTGGTAACATCTCGCCTGGACTATGGAAACGCGCTACTACAAGGTTTGACTCAGGTGCTAATTGAACGATTGCAGCGTATACAGAACTGCGCTGCTCGCCTAATCACCAAGTCGCGCAAGAGCGAACACATAACACCTGTGTTACGTGAGCTACATTGGCTTCCGGTGAAATACCGGCTCCGCTTTAAGGTTAACACCTTCACGTATAAAGTGCTCAACGGTTTGGCACAGATATACATGAGTGACATTGTGCTGAAACATCAACCAACGCCTAGTTTAAGATCAACGGAGAAGTCACTTATCTTCGTACCTGTGCTACGGACTGCAACTTATGGTGAACGTTGTTTCAACCGACAGTTGCACATACTGTGGAACGACTTGCCTGAGAACATTAAACAACTGAACACTCTCAGCTCTTTCAAGAAACACTTATAAACACATCTTTTTAAACTGGCATACGACTGACGTGACTGAGTCACGCTCTCGTTTTAATGACATTGCTATATACCAATGACTTATTCGTTATGTTTTATTCATGTGTGTACTATAAGTGTAATATATGTGTTTATTTTCTTTATGTTTAAATCAGCTCCTTACACTATCTACTTTTAAAATAATCTATATTTTATAGTTTTATTTAATTTATGCAGTTTTATGTAAAGTATGTATTTTATAGTGTTATTTAATTGATGCTGTTTCATATGAGGCGCCTGAGAGCATTTTATTGGATTCGGGCGCTATATGAATTCCGATATAATAGAATAACATACCAAAAATCCCCATGAATCCCCCTTGAACTAAATGCAGAATTCAAGATGTTGTCCAAGATGGCGGTAATTCGTTGATTAACTATATAACTTCTGAACCACTTATGCTAGAGGGCAAATGTTGGTGTCTACGGTGGGGTTTTCCACCATGTTCTATTCAATTTACACCACTAATACATTATACAGTCATCAGAATGAGCATTTATCTCATTTATTTTACTCTAACCAGATGCGATACCATAGGAAAAGGTTAGAGTAGAGTACAACAGCCAGCCGTTGCTGTCCTACTTGGTTGAAACAAAAGCGTGAGCCCAGATATGGCTCCGACATTGTTGTAGCATGTCCCAGTGGCCTATTGAGTGTGGTCTGCTTTCGAAATAAGAAAACATTTACTGCACAATGAAGCGGACACTCGGAGGACGAGATCATTGAAATGGCAGCTGTGCTGGTCAGGAATTCAATCAGGATTACTACATGTGCAACTGATGCAGTCCCTGCTATAAGCAGCAGTGAGTTTCTTGTTACGCCTGCTCAAGGCCCACCACTTCAGAGGGAGCCAATTGATACTCAGCAATCTTGAGGCGGCTGAGAGGTACAATGAGGTGGTGAAGTTGGTAAATATGCAGCTGAAGGACAACCCCCCCCCACCGGACGCTGTGGAAGGCCTTGTGCAATTTATCTTTGATAATGCTGACATTTCAACATTTTCACTGTAACAGGGCACAGAACTTTCCATGCGATGGGTGGAATATCGGTGATGACACCTCTTTTCCAAGCTATTGTAGAGGCAACCTCAGTCATTGCCAGCTACAACAAGATTCGTTTGAAGAAGGAGAGTGACCGTCTGTGACATAATTGTTGTTTCGTCACATTTGACCAGCCACTGTACATCAAGGCAGTTGAGAAAATGTTCCCTTCTCCACCACTTGAAGGTGTCATCCTGGGGTTGAGAGGCTATAATTTTGTTGTGACCTACATATGTTCCATGGGCCACTTGATGTCAGCTACAGTCTGATCTGCTGAGGTGTCCATGTGTTCTGAAAGGAGGCGACACCAATCACCTTAAGATGCTACTAGATTGTGCTCGAGACTCGCACGACCATATTGTTGTGGCAGTTGGTTGCGATCGGCACTGCTGGTTGCGTTCGTGGCTGCTGGGAGGAACATAACCAAGCTGTGTTTGCACTCAATGCAGTATGTTTGTATTCACAGTGTGTTTGCACTCACTGCAGTATGTTTGCGCTCACTGCAGTATGTTTGCACTCACTGCAGTATGTTTGCACTCACTGCAGTATGTTTGCACTCACTGCAGTATGTTTGCACTCACTGCAGTATGTTTGCACTCACTGCAGTATGTTTGCACTCACTGCAGTATGTTTGCACTCACTGCAGTATGTTTGCACTCACTGCAGTATGTTTGCACTCACTGCAGTATGTTTGCACTCACTGCAGTATGTTTGCACTCACTGCAGTATGTTTGCACTCACTGCAGTATGTTTGCACTCACTGCAGTATGTTTGCACTCACTGCAGTATGTTTGCACTCACTGCAGCATGTCAAATTGGTGAGACTCTTCAAGCTCTTCATATTTTCAACGTGGACTGGCAAATTTGCTCTGTTGCTGGTTTGCATAGATGATATGATACCAGTGGCCACTTCGCGTACGTCGAGTGTGCGCGTGTCTACCTGCAGCAGACGAGAAGAGTGATGCGTGACGCTGAGTTTAGGATATTTGATAATAAGGTAATGTTCATTGCTAAGAGGTCACGAGACAGTGGAAATCGAGCACTGTCTGGTGATAATGCTGAAGGTGAATGGAGGTATCACCCGCGGTCGAGGCATCACCCTCGGTCGAGGCATCACCCGCGGTCGAGGCATTACAGATTCTACCCAGACAAAGTTCGAAGGTGCACTGCCCAAATGTATTCCGATATGTGCAGCGCTTGAGGAATTCACTGGTGTGAACTCAGCACCGGGTCTTGAGCTTTGAATCTGTGCGCCTCTTTCAGAAGCACACCAAGCTCTTCACTGACGTCTTTGCTGCTCATCCACCGCTCCCATCTGACCACAACAATCTGACCGAAATCTCAACTAGAGTAGTCACGGCTCCGAATGTCAACAGATGATACTTTCAAAGTTGGAAGAGCTGCAGCAGCAAAACTGCTTCATACACATCCGGATGAAGAGGGATGATTTTGTTATCAACGTGGCTGAGCAGCCTCGGGAGTCTACCTTACTTTTCGATGCCAGCATTAAGCCAGTACTACATTAGCACAAGCCCAAATTATCTAACCAACAAAACACGCCACATCTCAATCATTGCACAGTGTAATGCAAACGATTATGTCCATTGCAAGCATGTTGGGGGACAAGCTGGTTGTCTCAACAGACCAGGAGATTTCCAATCCAGGGCTTGTTGTCGCTACTGACGCTGACATCTTGGTAATGCCATTGAACCAGGCCAGTGGCACACATGGCTGTGTGTACATGGAGCATGGTGGAAAACCTTACCATAAACACCAACATTTGCCCTCTAGCATAAGGTTTTCAGAAGTGATTTAGTTGATGAACAGGTTGACGACATCTTGGACGCCATCTTGGATTCTGCATTTAGCTCAAGGCGGATTTATGGGAATTTTTTGTATATTACTCTAGACTCTTTCTGTGGTATAAAACTTATCTTTATGTATCGAACCTTTACGTTTTACCTAAAACTCGTGGATTATCTCACTAAAACAAGACTACGCAGCCACAAGCAAAGACCAGGAGAATATATATACATTGTCTCTTGATACAGATATTAGCCACATAGAGGAGAGAGACATAATAATAATATTATATAACCCTTTCTGGTCCTACGATAGTAGGTCACGTATAACCCTTTCTGGTCCTACGGTAGTAGGTCACGTATAGCCCTTTCTGGTCCTACGGTAGTAGGTCACGTATATACCTTTCTGGTCCTACGGTAGTAGGTCACGTAGATACCTTTCTGGTCCTACGGTAGTAGGTCACGTATATACCTTTCTGGTCCTACGATAGTAGGTCACGTATATACTTTTCTGGTCCTACGGTAGTAGGTCACGTATATACCTTTCTGGTCCTACGGTAGTAGGTCACGTATATACCTTTCTGGTCCTACGGTAGTAGGTCACGTATATACCTTTCTGGTCCTACGGTAGTAGGTCACGTATATCTATTAACAGTAATATTTCTTTGAGTGCTTTTCTCGTGAAACTTTGATTACATCGTCGCCAGATTTGTGAAACGATGCTAGCCGCGTGTTTACGCGCTCGAGTGTTTTTCGCTTCCAAAAAAGCGAGTGGACGTTGTCTACATAATGGTTACCGATGACGCCAGTTATAGGCCAATGTATATATTTATGGGTGCGCCGTTGATCTGTATATCAAGATCAATGTTATGCACGCATCTATATATATATTGGGGTCTTTGGTGTGGACAGAAACAGCTTGCGTTCTCTCTTGCGCCATGCTGCATTGAACTAACGATACGACACATGTCGACCATACATGATGCGGAGTCTCGAGCACAACCTCTTGTCAGTCTAGTTATTCGAGAGAGCGTCGAATTACTCCCTAGCAATGGCAACTGCGATGTCTACGTCTACCATGGAATCTTCTGATGGCGCCGTCAGACTGACGGAATAGTCGAAGTTACGCACATTCTCAATTTTTATTCCGCCGAGCGACACTTTGCTCCGCTGATTGGCTCGTTGGGGTCTCCGTGCCCGTGATAACGCTACCTCTAGCATTATCAAGTCTTTAGGCGTGTGTCATTCTTTTCACGTTCACGTTATAAGTCGGGATTCCCCGCCATGTTAAGCATACAGAGCAAAACAAGTATTATATTACAACGCAGGAACACCGTTTGATCATTCATTTCATCAATGCAGCAGTAATGTCTTTAGGCATTATTTATGACATTAATCAAAACGGTCAGGATGGCTTCTTCGTTGTCCATTACTGCCTGTGTAAGAGCATTGAGGGTTAGCAGCTTCAGTATACACCGTCAGGGGCCAGATAAAGCTGGTGATGCTTAGTAAAAGATGAAAGTAACCACGAGTAAGAAAAAGGAAATGATAATTAAATCGAGAAAAATAAATGGCATTAGATTATAGGTGCTAATTCGATCTGAAACATTATCTGTTTCTCAACCAAATAAACAGACGGAATAGTTATTGAATAGTGTGGCTTATTATGGAAAAGGCTGCCTGAATAAATGCACGGAATCGAGAAGTACGTCTTCTATTCCAGGAACCGGGATCATTGTATGACGTCACGGGGTTATTTTAGTCACTTATTAAGAGTATGTATGTATGTATGTATGTATGTATGTATGTATATATGTATTATGGCTGTACGCATCCACATGTGTACACGTGCTTGCTTGCTTGCGCACAAACGTACGTGCAAAACGTGCTTACATGCATACAACTAGGCGTCCATCCATATATGCAAGCACCCATACGTGCATAAAAACACCCATCCATCCATTTACACATACATATGCACACGCACGCGCACAAGCACATGCACACGCACACGCACGCACGTACACACGCACGCACACGCACGCACGCACGCACGCATGCACACACATGTACACACATTCACACATGCACACATGCACACATGCATACATGCACACATGCACACATGCATACATGCACGCACGCACGCACGCACGCATGCACATTCACACACACGCGCGCGCGCACACATACACCTAGAGTGCATTTATATAAACATCTATCAACCTGTTTATGCAGCACTCCATTACCCTAGTTTTAAACGCTTACAATTTCGAGAGTCCGACTTCGTGTGAGACATCCGGCACATTGCTCAGCTGTCGGCCTTCACAGTTCATCTCGATGTCGAAACACTCGCAGCAGTCCTCTGGGTACGGACACACGTGGGCTGCGCACATAGACGATCAAACAATTACATATTTCCATCTGCATGTGCCTAAGATGTTTATCTGACGAACATGAACACTTATGATTTTAAATTGCCATGGAATGTGTGCATCATAAAACAGGCATGTAAAAGTACGAAAAGCGTAAATAAATACTATTTAGATAACGAAATTGGATATGGTCACAAAATGTGGATTGATGTGTGAGTGTGTGCAAACGTGCGTGCGCGTGCGTGTGTTCGTGCACACCCCACTCGCACTAAACATTACAATTTATGCTTTTATGCAGCAAACATTCACATAAGCGGTAATTTATATATGTTACGTTGTTTTCATGTTGTCACTATATAGCGTCTTAGTGCCGGGCGCAAGCGGTGTCCATCGATACACTGCAAGACCTGCCCAGCAGTTGGTGCAACAACTCACTACAGTTCTCCTCGTCCGTGTGCGTTGTTTCACAGTCGATCCGGTTGTCACAGACGACCGACTCACTGACGCAGTAGCTGCCACGACACTTGAACAGCCCGGGGCCACATTCGACGTGCACTGTGGCAGAGCAAGACAGCTGAGATACACGGGCACTGTGGCAGAACAGGACAGCTGAGATACACGGGCACTGTGGCAGAACAGGACAGCTGAGATACACGGGCACTGTGGCAGAGCAGGACAGCTGAGATACACGGGCACTGTGACAGAGCAGGACAGCTGAGATACACGGGTACTGTGGCAGAGCAGGACAGCTGAGATACACGGGCACCGTGGCAGAGCAAGACAGCTGAGATACACGGGCACTGTGGCAGAGCAGGACAGCTGAGATACACTGGCACTGTGGCGGAGCAGGACAGCTGAGATACACGGGCACTGTGGCAGAGCAGGACAGCTGAGATACACGGTCACTGTGGCAGAGCAGGACGGCTGAGATACACTGGCACTGTGGCGGAGCAGGACAGCTGAGATACACGGTCACTGTGGCAGAGCAGGACAGCTGAGATACACGGTCACTGTGGCAGAGCAGGACGGCTGAGATACACTGGCACTGTGGCAGAGCAGGACAGCTGAGATACATGGGCACTGTGGCAGAGCAGGACAGCTGAGATACACGGGCACTGTGGCATAGCAGGACAGCTGAGATACATGGGCACTGTGGCTGAGCAGGACAGCTGAGATACACGGGCACTGTGGCGGAGCAGGACAGCTGAGATACACGGGCACTGTGGCAGAGCAGGACAGCTGAGATACACTGGCAGTGTGGCGGAGCAGGACAGCTGAGATACACGGGCACTGTGGCAGAGCAGGACAGCTGAGATACACGGGCACTGTGGCAGAGCAGGACAGCTGAGATACATGGGCACTGTGGCTGAGCAGGACAGCTGAGATACACGGGCACTGTGGCAGAGCAGGACAGCTGAGATACATGGGCACTGTGGCTGAGCAGGACAGCTGAGATACACGGGCACTGTGGCAGAGCAGGACAGCTGAGATACACTGGCAGTGTGGCGGAGCAGGACAGCTGAGATACACGGGCACTGTGGCAGAGCAGGACGGCTGAGATACATGGGCACTGTGGCTGAGCAGGACAGCTGAGATACACGGGCACTGTGGCATAGCAGGACAGCTGAGATACATGGGCACTGTGGCTGAGCAGGACAGCTGAGATACACAGGCACTGTGGCAGAGCAGGACAGCTGAGATACACTGGCAGTGTGGCGGAGCAGGACAGCTGAGATACACGGGCACTGTGGCAGAGCAGGACGGCTGAGATACATGGGCACTGTGGCTGAGCAGGACAGCTGAGATACACGGGCACTGTGGCAGAGCAGGACAGCTGAGATACATGGGCACTGTGGCAGAGCAGGACAGCTGAGATACACGGGCACTGTGACAGAGCAGGACAGCTGAGATACACTGGCACTGTGGCAGAGCAGGACAGCTGAGATACATGGGCACTGTGGCAGAGCAGGACAGCTGAGATACACGGGCACTGTGGCAGAGCAGGACAGCTGAGATACACGGGCACTGTGGCATAGCAGGACAGCTGAGATACACGGGCACTGTCGCGTGCCTCGCTACACCAACATAAATGGTTATATCGAAATACTACACTGCTGTATCGGATTGCCTAATCCGTTATATCGGATTGCCTAATCCGATGATAGGCTGATCCAAAATAAAACAAAGACAAAAATAGACAGGACAGAACTGGAAAAATCGAAACTGAGAAAATTATCGATTTTGGAGAAACAAGATGTATTTGTTTTATGTAGTATGATATATACTCCAAACAACCCTACACGGTTGTAGTGAGTCTTACGGATAGCGATCATCGTGTAGCCATGTGAGTCCATGACAGACTACACATTGAAACCCCTACGCTGGGTCGTTTGTTTCCCTGACATTGGCTTCAAGTAGAAGAGACATACAGTTTTTAAAGTGTGGTGAACGAAGTTGCCTAGGCTTCGAAACTCGACCCCTGTTCTTTCGACCGACAGTCCGGCATTCTAACAGCCGAGCTACAACAACACAGAAGTTACTGATCGGCGATGCAACGATTACCAGAAAATTCGCTCGAACTTACTACAGTTCAGGAGATGGGAATTGTCCATGCAGCCAATTTGGCGGCCATCTTCTTTCACCTCTCTGACGCATACTTCAGCCTGTGGTATACACTGGCCGCTCCGACAGCGGAACTCGGAAGCGTTGCACGGGTGCGGCTCGTCTGCGTTCAACATACTAGACCAATAACTTAGGCAGACGTGCACGAAATCTACATAAAGGTGGACTTTTTAAAAGTGGTTCATGTCATAAAGAACACCACGGTTAGCCATCCAAACGGAAGCGAAATACCATTGTTTATTAAATAATTTGTTTATTTATGTGTTCCTCCAATTGGTACACTTGTTATGAAAATATGGAGTGACGAAGCCATGGAAAATCTGCACTTACGTAGATTGACATCCGGTCAGGTGACACGGGCTGGGTAAAAAAGGAAATGAAGACTGCAATGCAAGATGGAACAACACGGATGGTTGTTGTGATTCGATGAACTCACTCGACATAAACAGTGGAACACGCATGTTTTCCTCGCCTTCTCTATAACCTATAAGATGTCGAAGGAAGTTATATCGTTAGTTTGGGATCATGGACACGTAATATATTCATGTTATTTACCACATTGAGCCTCGTCCCGTCCGTCGAGACAGTCTCGTCGGAAGTCACACCACTTGTCTTCCGCTACACACTGACCGCGGCCACACTGCCGCTGACCATTGGCACATTTGTAGTTAACTGTAATACGATGGAGACGTTATTTCAATCATTCAATCGTTTCCTCGTGCGAGTTACAAGAGTTGACTGAGCCGCGTCATGGACGCGTCTGTCGTAACTTATGTGTGATAGTACTTTCTGTTTCACATATCCAACAGTTTTAGATGACAAAAAGTCTTTACAGTTAATAAAAACCTTTGGATATTTGAAAAAAAAATTATTATCATGAGAAAGAACTGTATAGAGAAATGTTCAACCACGTGACGCATGTGGTTAAGATATGGAAATCGCAGCAGGTTGCATATTTACCTCGTGTGTGGAATCATGCATTGCCCCTGACATATACACTTTGGAGATGTCATATACGTACTGCAGTCGAGTTCGTCACTCATATCCCCGCAGTCGTCAACCGTGTCACAACACCGATGTCGCTCGATACAGCCTCCGTTCCTGCACTGGTACATCGCCGCACTGCACATGACAATAGCTTCGTACGGCGCGCTAACCTTTGAATGCTCTCCTGTGGAACAATGTCAAAAGTTGTTTCTTCAAAGTAATTTTTTTTCTCTTTTGATGCTATCCTGTCATCCACGACAGACTGTAAATATTTGGTGTTATATTGTAATATTCAACATAGTAACATTTAATCTGACTTCGAAATCTTATTATTAGAAACATTAATAGTTAATCAATTATTACAATATATTTTATACGTCAGACATCCAATCGCCAAATAAAAAGGAATAGTCTACTAACTAACGTAAATGTTAATGATCGTAATTTTTACCTAAGCATAAAACAACAACATTGAGCATTCAGCAGTTTGGAGTACCATGGATATACCATGGATATAGAGTACCATGGATATAGAGTAAAATTGGCGTGTACATCATGTATGGACAGGATTGCCTGTTTAACGTAATGCCAGAATGAATGGAAAAGATTACCTGTATAAATACACTGAATCAGTACGACGCATTGTTACAACAACGCTACGTTGTCAGCAATATTATACATAAGGTGCGCGTCGTGTCCGTGCAGTTGCCTGCAGTGATATACTTACCGCAGTCGATTTCATCGGCTCCGTCCAGACAGTCGTTGATCCCGTCACAGAGAGCGTTCTTACTGACACACATCACCTTGGAGCAACGCAGTCCGTCACAGACGCCTTTTAAGTTCGCATCTGACAAAAAGAAGTGGCCACGTTACATTGGTCTCACCTTCCCAAGTTTCGTGCTGAAGAATAATACATGCTTACGTGTTTGTGTGGATGTGTGGATGTGTGGATGTGTGGATGTGTGAGTGTTGGTGCGTGTTATACGTGTGTGCCTTTATGTACGTACACCCCTACAAAATACACATGGTCGGATCCAAACGTGTACATCGGGTGCCCGGGTAGTCCCTTTATTCCCGCCAGATATGTTCATCTCGTCAGAAGTACTTGTCGAGACACCGCCAGCACTTTGTGATCATTGATTTTGATGAATCAGACAAACTCAACACCATAAACCATGCTTTCCCGAAACGGAGATTTTGTTATGTTTTTTTGGATGAATGGATATGGCTGCTCTATTCTGGTTCAGATCAACATATATAATGGGGCATTGCCCCCAATATATGTGTCACGTGGTCCTTCTGATTATCCCCGCATCTTGCCTTACCCAGCAGTAACCCCAACCCGTTACTCAGCGCCGTGGAATATTTTCTTGTCAGTGCATTTTGTGTAAATGTCAACCAGACAGCAACTGCTGACCTGCTTGACCCGTCCATTGTGTTCTATAAAAAGACTATTGGCCTGAGGAGCCAGCGTAACGACTACGTCCATCTCGACATTGATGAGAATCACGGCAATGTCAATGTTCTCCTCAACGTCTGGGTTGATGTCGGCGGGTGCTTCCGACGGCATAAAACGAGATAGACAATTCAGAAACGATTAATTACCATCACCGCGTCAGATTCAGCTGAAAATCATATCATATCTTGCGATAGGCGGTGTTTTTTTCCATCAGCGCACACGAGGCCCATGATGTATCAAACAAGGAACAACGTTGTAGGTGAAAAGCATAAGATCCGATACGTTTATAATTTGTGACTTCTGAGCTACACGCGCAGCCATTACCAAAAAAGCAAGAGTTAATGTCCGTTTGATGGACCTTGACAGGACGCGATGGGTTTATTGCTATGAACCACAGGAAGTGTTCGCATATGAATTTGCAAATACTTGCATTTGTGAAATATTCAAGCATAAACATAACCGAAAAAATTCGAATAACTAAACTATAAAAAAATCGAATTAACTTTTAAACTGCCGACATCAACCAACAAAGCGACGTTATAATCAAAAACAAATGTGCTCTTTCTGTCAGAACGAACGCTCTGCATTGATTTATAATGGTTGCTGGATCCGTACGTTGATACCTCGATGAACTAATTTGACATCTTTTCAGTGAAGTAATGCCGCGTAGCACGATCCTAGCGAGCAATTAGAAGCGACAAAATGCGGACTACCATCTGCAAGGTAGATGGTTGTGGTGTTGTTGACGGTGCTGTGTAGATCGGGCCTACTTGTGTTGGTGACTTTGTGGTTGTGGTGTTGTTGATGGTGCTGTGTGGCTGGAGTCTACTTATGGTGGTAACTTGGTGGTTGTGGTGTTGTTGACGATGCTGTGTGGCTAGAGCCTACTTGTGGTGGTAACTTGGTGGTTGTGATGTTGTTGACGGTGCTGTATGGCTAGAGCCTACTTGTGGTGGTAACTTGGTTGTTGTGATGTTGCTAATGAAGGTAAGGTTGGCGCCTAGTTGTTGTAGTGGTGACTTGATGTGTAATATGTTTTGGTAACTATATCCAAAAACCGAGCGTTCCAACAGGTCAGGTGACTTGTGTTGCGGACGGTACAGAATATTCATAGGCCACGGGTCCGCAGCTGTGTCAAACATTGCTGTCTTTCTCGTGCACTCTTCTCATGAAATATCATATCTACATCTAAAATCATGTCTACATATAAAATGTAATATAAATCTAATCAGGAGCTAGGGCGACCGTGAGGACCTCACCAGGACTCAACGAAACCAACGTTTGAGTTTTCTGAGGGTTATTAAGTGCATTTAGGAAGTTCACATAATGAATGATAAATCCCATGAACAACTGGCAATATTAAAAATGACGCCGTCTCAGCAAGTGATAAACTTGAATGTAACAACTATGAATAAGGTTTTTGACACAATAAAATCTGCCGTTTTATAGATCGAAAACTGTTTTTGGAGTATCTCTGCAGTTACTATCGCGAGGGTGCAATGTAACTTTTTATTGTGACTTAGGATCTACGTTTTGAAGTAAAAGAAGTAAAGTTCGTGTATCTCTTCAATTTGATTAAAGTAAAATGTGTCAAGTTAAGTAGCAGTATGAGTTTCCCTTTCATGCAGTCGGAGGTGACGAGATCTTCAAAGATGTGTTCTCAGTAAGCAGATACAGCAGCCTGTGTCTGAATACCACCTGGTCGTTCGTGGTGCTGAATTAGAATGTTGTGGTTCTGCTAATAAGTGAGGATGTTCCTGAAGTGAAGGGCCGTCGGGCACTCACTCATAGAGACAGTATTGTGCTGCCTCAGTAAAGTGTACTAATTATGTGTCTTCTTATATATAGCGCCGGTATCTGCCTTGACAATGCGCTCATAGCGCTTACTCCAGATTTAGAACAATGCGTTTGGTAGCAGTTAATGCAGCGCCAGTGTGGTTTTTATATATCGAAATCATTGACTTTGCTATTCCACAATTTTTTTTCCATTTCCCAGTGTGGGATATTTTACTTCCCCTGACATAGACACCAGATAGAAGGGACTAACGGCTTTTAGTGTCTCTTTCGATAGTGGAATGAACGAAATTGACCACGTTTCGGAATGACAGTATGTAGATTAGACCCCGGTCCTTTTGACTGACAGTCCTGCGTCCCAACCGCCGAGCCAATGCGCTGCACATAATGTGCGCGCATTCAATCAGCTTCCACCACACTGCCCTCTCTAATGGACTCACCGGTTGAAGAGAGGGTGTCAAGTAGGCCATTGTGGGGCGCAGTGGCGTTGTGGCCAGAACATTGTGGGGCACGGTGGCCAGAACATTGTAGGGCGCGGTGGCGTGGTAACTAGACCATTGAGGGGCGCGGTGGCGTGGTGGCCAGAACATTGAGGGGCGCTGTAGCGTGATGGTCAGAACATTGTGGGGCGCTGTGGCGTGATGGTCAGAACATTGTGGGGTGCTGTGGCGTGATGCCTAGAATATTGTGGGGCGCTGTGGCGTGATGGTCAGAACATTTTGGGGCGCTGTGGCGTGGTGTCTAGAACATTGTGGGGCGCCGTGGCGTGGTGGTCAGAACATTGTGGGGCGCTGTGGCGTGGTGTCTAGAACATTGTGGGGCGCGGTGGTGTGGTGGCCAGAACATTGTGGGGCACTGTGGCGTGATGGCCAGAACATCGCATTCTCAGTCTACCAGAGGGTGAAGTGTAAAGCGCATTGAACAGTCCTAATGATTGGATACAGCGCCATGTAAGAGCGTTCCTTTTTACCTGTTCTGTTAGACGCCTATACCTCACACTTCTGGGTATATAGAATGGGAGTTAGTTGCACAGTTGTTTTCACTCTGACTCACTTCACACAGTAAAGTTATTGTGTTGGATTACACACTGATAAAGCCAAGAGACGTTGTTGTTTTACCTCGTATTCAACGGCAGAAAATCCAAGCCCGGCCCGGGGTGAAGGGGCCCGGCCCGCAGCCCGCGGGCCGGGCCGGGTCTCTACATAATTTCGCGGGCTTGGTAGGGCCGGGCCTGGGCCTACATATTGCGGGCCCGGGCCGGGCCTGGGCTGAAAAAAATTTAAACACATCGGGCTTGGGCCGGGCCTGGGCCTAGTGTGAGTGGGCCGGGCCGGGCTTAGGCTGGGCCTGGACATAATAAAAATATTCATACAAAACCCAGATTATTAATTTTATTATTAATAAAAACTGATTATCAATTGTAATTCCGGTTAATTAATGCTTAAAATTATTTCTTTAGTATTATATAGTTGCACATTGAGACCTTGCATGGAATTATGAATGACACTAGTGCTTTATACATTGGAATGCAGTTTAACCTCTTTTCAACAATGGGACTTCCTATGGTATCATTTTAATAATGTGCATTCTTTTAATAGAGAAATTTCATATAAAATACATGCATTTGAAAACAAGTGGTAGCGGTTCTCAGAGGTGTCCTCTCTGCCACTTGGCGTCTTCCGGTTAAGGTTTCTACTATCTCTCATATGCTTGGTAAATCACGCAGGAAGCTTGGTCAGATTGAACCCACATTGGCTCTTAACTTGATACATTCAATAACAACATATAACAATTAAGATCTGGATGTTGAATCAACCTACCGCAGTTACTGTGCATCTCGTCGTGTCTGATCTGACTGTTCAATCAACCTACCGCAGTACATCTCGTCGTGTCTGATCTGACTGTTCAATCAACCTACCGCAGTACATCTCGTCGTGTCTGATCTGACTGTTCAATCAACCTACCGCAGTACATCTCGTCGTGTCTGATCTGACTGTTCAATCAACCTACCGCAGTACATCTCGTCGTGTCTGATCTGACTGTTCAATCAACCTACCGCAGTACATCTCGTCGTGTCTGATCTGACTGTTCAGTCAACCTACCGCAGTACATCTCGTCGTGCGTGATCTGACTGTTCAATCAACCTACCGCAGTACATTTCGTCGTGTCTGATCTAACTGTTCAATCAACCTACCGCAGTACATCTCGTCGTGCGTGATCTGACTTTTCAATCAACCTACCGCAGTACATTTCGTCGTGTCTGATCTAACTGTTCAATCAACCTACCCAGTACATCTCGTCGTGTCTGATCTGACTGTTCAATCAACCTACCGCAGTACATCTCGTCGTGTCTGATCTTACTGTTGAATCAACCTACCGCAGTACATCTCGTCATGCCCGATCTGGCTGTTGAAGCAGTCGTTGTGTCCGTCACAAACATATCTCGTGTTGATGCAGCGATGCGACTCGCGGCACAAGAAGTAGGAATCGCCAGAACACGGCGGTGGATCTGTGATAATGAAGATTGTACTGCATTCATTTAACCAGGCTTGGGGCAATTTGGAGATCACTAAATACTGTGCTTGACGTAAACGTAGCATTTGCACCATTTTCGTACAAAGGGTTACAATAAAATGATTGCAATCCCAATTATTCCTTCACACGACAAACCCTTTTCAAATGAATAAAACAATTATGCGCAGAGTGAATAAAATAGATACGTATGCATTTTGTTAAAGACACAAGTGTGATAGAATAATATACACAATGGACATTGTCTCGACTAGTAACATTAATAGCAGCCAATCAATTCCTCCTTTTTGCGGGAAACCGTGTGTTTTCAAGCATTCTCGGAGGTCTGAAACGTCCTTTTAAATCTCTTGTGCATTCTGCGTCAACGCTTATCCGCATTCATAACTTCGTTTTGATTACTAACGAATTATACAGATTGATTGATCACCACACAAACTATAGCAGATAAATCACGCCTCCGTACGCATAGGTTTTCATACCGAGATTAATGCTGAAATCCATATTCTTAAATGTCAGAATACCTATACATTCGAGCGCATAACTTTCTCTCTCGTCTAGCTCGAGAGCGCGTGTTATTAAGATAAAGTGTAGCTGGTGTTATTAAAAGTCGATTGATTTCAACCTCCGTGCTTGTATGAACATCTACCTTGTTGCCACAACTTATGTACATATTTTACACACATTTTCTTCATTTGGTAAACTCCTAATTGTTGTCAAGAAATCTCAAATTCATGTAATTTTATATCGTAGTTTCTGTTGAAATTCGACAAGAAATATGTTAACGTTCTGTTTTGTGTGCAACTATTTTACATTTCTCAAGTGTACAAATGCATAACAAGTAATGAGCAACATCGGTGTTGTTCAGCCGACCAATCGTTTACACAACTCCCAAAGCCGTCCATTTTGAATGTATAAATAAATTGTAGGGTTCAACCTACAGTTACATTTCCCATTAGTGGCCATGTTAACGTTTTGCATGATACTAAGGAAACGTGACCATCAAAATGTCTAAAACTTTTGCCAGGCGCTGTCATCATCCAACTGACGTGCTGGTCGAGTTTTGTCAAATTAGACATGTCTAACTCTTGTAATATGCCTGTATGTGCGATACCTGTCAATGTTTACCAATATATGCACGATAGACGGCGCACACGTGTCTAGTGATAAAAAATCCTTCCGCCTATTAAAATAATCTAAAAATCCACCATTTCACTGTAAACAGCTTCCACCAGCAAACCTGACAATGTCGCTGTTCAAATGCACGTATGTCAGATCGTATGATTTTTTTTAAACTTCCTATATCCACAAACTTACTATGCCCTACATGGTCTAACTGAGACATGCCCTATATGGTGAGTGGCGCCACTATAGGGAGTGTGTATTGGCTTTAGCCGATGCACACGTGATGCTACCACGTGACCTTACCGCAGTTGTCTTCGTCGCCGCAGTCGCTGCAGTCGCATCGCCCGTCGCAGTGGTTCGATGCCTTGATGCAGCGCGAGTCGGCGCAACGATAATGCGCCTCGCTGCACGGGCCACCTAGTAGACACAAATACAATAACTCCTAGCATTAAATCGCCTCCTAACTTAATTTAGCCCGTGACGAATCGAGTTCGTTTATTTTTAAATATGTAGTACGCAAAAATTTTACTAATAATAATTTGCTTAAGAACGGAGGGAGTACTTAAACAAATAACCGACAACATTCACATGATCGTATATAGAGCCGGACCGCTTTTGTACTTTTTGGCAGCATTTTTACCAGGTCCGGTCAAAAATAATTGAATAGTATGTCCGACGATTTCACCAAAATTGCACAAACGAGTTAGCAAGTCGTAGTGAATGCTAAGCAGGTTCGATTTTTCGTATTAAACGAAACGTGTGCCTATGTCTAGCAGTTGGATATATTACACTGATAGAGACAATTATTTTCTGAAATTATTTTTCATGTTGTGCTGAAACTGAAACTGAAACTTGCAATGTATATGCTATGTCGATAGATGACTTACAGTTGAGTTCGTCCGTCTGGCTGTCCACGCAGTCCACCCAACCGTCACACTTGTGGTCATCCGACACGTACAGGCCGTTTTCACAACGTACGTGACGTTCTAATGCATCATGAACATCGCAAGTGAATGTAGACAATGAACACCGACAGTGAATACCACAAGTGAACACACAGAGAGTGAACACAGTAAAGAACATCGAAAGTGAACGCCGTAAGCGAACACCGGTTGTGAACCTTGGCTTGAATTGTCAATGATGAATTAGCACAATACCTTCATGAATCAATATTTAATTATCTCCAACTGTTTTATTTTATTTTATTCGAAGAAAATGCATTTTCCAAATTACCGAAAACATGTTGTACTTGTTAAACAAGTAAAATGTCTGCGTGAATAATGTAGGGACCTACACAACCAATAATGTAGGGACCTACACAACCAATAATGTAGGGACCTACACAACCAATAATGTAGGGACCTACGCAACCAATAATGTAGGGACCTACACAACCACTAATGTAGGGAACTACACAACCAATAATGTAGGGACCTACACAACCAATAATGTAGGGACCTACGCAACCAATAATGTAGGGACCTACACAACCAATAATGTAGGGACCTAAACAACCAGTTCATTTGTTGACGTTTAGAAAGTGTTTCGACCAAATACAACATGCTAATCTAGTCGGCTTCGCTAATTACAAATCGTTATACATATAAAAAATATGGTTTCATATGCAAATATCGTGACTTTGGAGAAACGTATTTTCACAACACATCAAAACAAACTGGTTAGGCAAATTCGAAATTGATATATAATGGTAAAGTTGCCAATAGAAAAGAGAATGATGTATCATACAATACAAAATATTGGTGGTAGGACATGTAGGCGACGACCTACCGCAGTTTTGTTCGTCACTGCCGTCGTAGCAGTCGCGGCGTCCGTCACACAGGTAGCTGGGCGGTAGACACTGCGAGTTGTTGCAGCGCCACTCGCTCGGGTAGCACGGCCGATACACTGCAGCAACGGACACTCTCGTCACGGACGTTCTTATAATAATAATAGTAATAATAATACATTTATTTCCAACATTACGTATACATTTCTAAACAATGCTCATTTAAATCATGCATATTTAAAAGATGAATAGTAACAATCACATATTTTTCTGGAAACGGAGAGAATTGTAGTGTAAACTTACGTGTGCTCTCCCTTGTTGTATTGATTTGTTATAATAATGTTGTGTACATATATACATATACACACATACACATATACATATGTATTTTTATTCTTTTATATAGTAATCCCTTGTATCGTACTGATAAAACACATAATTAACGCATACATATATCAAAAGCTAATACAGTAAACATATTACGTCTCAGAATAAAATATGACTTTTGTATCTATCAAGTATAGATGTTTTGTAAATTTTTTTGAAAGTGAAACTATTTTTACAGTTTCATAGCGCAATACGTAGGCCATTACAAAGCTTAACACCAGCGATAGAAACACATTTAACCATTACTGCAGTACGAACTTTATTTTTAATTTTTATTTTCCCTTTGGCTTGTGTTGCAAAAATCATCTTCATTAGAATAAAATAATTTTTTAATGCTATTGGGCAATAGTTTATATTTCATTTTGCACATCAATATAGATGTTTTGTATTCAATTAGGTCTAAAAGTGTAATAAATGTAAGATTAATAAATAAGACATTTGTAAGGTCACGAGCCTTTGCTCCACAAATAATTCTCACAACTCTCTTTTGTAAAGTGAATAGGGGCATTAGATTTGTTCAATAAGTATTTCCCCATATCTCTGAGCAGTAGTCTATATGGGGCAAGAAAAGTGAAAAGTATAAAATAATCAATGCTGAGGTGTTTAAAAAATTGGAATTATAAATTATTGACATTGTTTTAGCCAATTTGGATTTTACCGCTTGTATATGTGCTTTCTAAGAAAGCTTGTCATCGATTGTTACAGTGGCAATGATAGTGACACTGATGGCAGACGTCACGTAGACGTCATAGACATTGTTACGCTGAGACGGAGGTTGTCATGGAGATTTTGACAGTGGCAATGATGGCAATAAAAAACATCCAGATTAAAGAAGAATATTTAATTTTGTAACATGACACTTTGTCTATGACTGTTTTTTATGTCTCAATTATAATTATCAGTAAATAAAGTTCAATTAGAATTATAATTTTAGTCACAATCCTTACAGAATGCTATATTAAATTACTTGGTTTAAATGTAGCATAGTTACACCGAAAACAGTCATTAAGTTGACGGCGACAATGTCCGTGTATCAACATGCAGTCGGTGTTCGACCGCTATAACACAAACACAAGCAATCTGTATCAGCGATGGCGACGACCAGTTCAGCCAAGAACGGTCCTGATATTAGAATTGCACGATCATCAGTGATTTATACATGTCGTGTGCACACGCTGGAAACAGGTGTCGCATATCAACAGAACATTCGACGTCATCGAAGCTGAAAAAAGTAATAAAGCAAATGACAAGACTGTTAGAGCGTAATGCCGAATGACGAGAGTAACTGAGGAAACCCACATGCAGCTGTTTCAAAGCATCGATTCTAAGTAGTTCATCAAAGCTTCGAGTTAACTAACCAGACTCGAAGACATACATTTCGCTCGCAGGACGAGTTTCGTAGATGTAACTTCCTTATGAATTAGCACCGATGTGAGAACATTTCGAAAGAATGTAGCGTTTAGGCGAACGCTGCATCAACGTGAAGAAGACAGTCCGGCAGCCGGGGTAGTTTGGGTGTAACCACTTTTCGCATTATACATTTTTTTACTGTTGATTATTCATCTCTAGCACATGTATAATGACATCCAGGTGGGTGTGGAGTTCTCATCCTTGGGGAAAGTAAAACAAATCCAAAATGGCCGACACGGAATCGTGAAAATCAACACAACTAGATAAGATAAAAACATGACTAAAATATATATTTATGTGTCGCAACGAGCAATGCGTGGAAGAAGCAGTGACTGCCTCACCACAATATCCTACACTAAACTCGAGGCTATTGTCATCGCAGCACCGAACCGGAAACACAAGACATCCCATGTATTAACGTGTGCGGATGCAAAATTGCCCCACCACCGACAATCCATAACACCGGGATTACCATCGACTGTGGTTTAACAATGTCGTCACAAGTGGCTTGCACGTGTCAGTCAGCTTACTTTCAACTATACAACATCTCAAAGATCAGACATTGTCTACCCACTGACGCATGCAAGACCTAGTCCATACCCTAGTGACATCGGGACTACACCAGTGCAGTGTTGTACGTCATTACAGAGGCTCGTATGAACGTGGTGTTGAATTCGGCAGCCAGGTTAATCGAATGACAGTGAAACCACCAGCCTATAACGCCGGTGCTGACTGAGTTGGCTTCTCGTTCGCTGGAGGGTTCAGTACAAACTACTGGTCCTTGTTTTCTCCGCCTCGCATGGCGTCGCACCAGGCTGCATGTCTGACCTGCTGACTTGTATGCACCTACCCGCTACCTTCTGCTGATCTGCAACTGCTGGTAGTGCCGCGCTTCAAACTGGAGGGCTACGGCAGATGTGCTTTTTTAGTGTCCAGACCGACGTTATGGAACGCTTTGCCGGACTACATATTTTATGGTTGCATGTATGTAAGCGCATATGAACGGGCTGGTTCCAGATATATGGCGCTTTATAAATTTTAGTAATAACAATAATAACACACGTTGTAATTTTAGTGAAACTTTGAATTTTTATACTACTAATTGGCTGTTTCTATTAAGCGGATTCCACTGTAATTTATTAAAAAAAGTGTACAGATAAACCACTAAAATTACTTTAAAAAGGTCAATATAGCAACAACAGTGAACGGGGCTCAAATTTATATAACAATGAAAGGGGGTATTTATTAGATGTGACACCGGCGCACAGTACTTTCTTCAGATGTCAAGGAGCAAGTAAAAAACTTCACGCTGGTCTGCTAAGGTCACAAATATAGTCGATAACAGTTGATAAAACAAAATCAGCACAAAAAACCTCTGTTCACTGCCTCCCACCCGTGAAGCATTCCCAGAATGTGGCCAGGGCCCATCTTCAAGTAGCAATTTGACTGCATTCCTTGGAGCCTAACCAGCCAGTGTTTGATTCAACTGCTTACAGTTGCCAGAAAAGGAACTAATACAGTCCAGTTGCTGTCCATGCTGACACCTTGCTAGACTCAACGGAGTTGCTCCAACTGATAAAGTTTTCATATCAAAGCCATATGCCATGCAACGACGCAGCTGCAACATGGCAATTACAAAACGTTGTTCTTGCCAAGGTGGACATACATGCACAAATGAGAAGAGTAAAGAAGTTCAGTGTGATGAAGATGACGAGGGCTTAACAAACTATCTGATAGCGTTGTGATAAAGATGTCAATAAAATGAGGAAAACGTGTTTATCTAAAATTGCTGCTATCTGAATAGTCCTTTTGCATGTTTACACGATATTTAACAAGATTTAACAAGATTGCCATCTCGAACAACAAGTTCCAGATGGCAAGTGGACAAGAAAGCCATTGTCTTATCGAGAGTCCAACAATTTTCTTATCTATGTGTAGCCCGCCCTTATCAGATAGCTGTCAATTCTATTTTTAAACATATTCACACTACTAGCATTAACACAATCATTTGGCAGTTTGTTCCATTCATTTATCACCCTCTGTGAGAAAGAGGATTTTCTCATGTCCAACCTACACTGCTCCTTAACTAATGCTGCTTTGTGTCCTCTGGTTCTACTGGTTTCTTTAAGTTTGAAGAACATATTCCTATCAACATCCTCATAACCGTTCACTATTTTAAACACTTATATTTGGTCTCCTCTTAGTCTCCTGGCCTCTAGTGTTATCAAACCACTTTGTAATAAGCGACTTTCGTAACTAAGGTCTCTCAATTCTGGAATCATTTTAGTTGCTCTTCATTGTATTCTTTTTAGCTTGTCTATGTCTTTTTTTACGATATGGCCTCCATGCTTGAATACAATATTCCAAATGTGGCCAAACTATTGCTTTGTACAGGGGTACAATTAGCTGTTTCTCCTTATACGTGATAGTTCTCCTAATTAGCCCTAGAATTTGATTTCCTTTCAAAGCAGCAATCCCTCATTGCTCTGAAACTTTCATGTCAGCACTAAATGTTACTCCTAAGTCCTTTTCTTGTGTGGTTCTACCTAGTACAGCATCCCCCCATTTTATATTCCTCGTCCATATTTCCATGTTCTACGTGTATACATTTACACTTCCAAAAATTGAATAACATTTGCCATTTTTCTGACCATTTAACACATTTTTCTAGATCATCCTGTATACTTTGTTTATCTGTATTATTAGTAACCTTTCTGAATACTTTATATATATATATATATATATATATATATATATATATATATATATATATATATATATATATATATATATATATATATATATATATATATATATATATTAAAAACAGTATAGGGCCTAATCCTGATCCCTGTGGTACCCCACTCAAAACAGATTTCCAGTTTGAAATTTCACCATCTACTATTACTCTCTGTCTTCTGTGTGTAAGCCACTTTTCTATCCAGTTGATTACATCATTACCTATGCCATGGGCTTTTAGTTTAAGTAACAATCTTTGATGTGGCACTTTATCAAAAGCTTTCTGAAAATCTAAGTAGACAACATCCACTGGTGACCCGTCATCTACCCACTTTGTAATTTCTTCCAAAAAGCATAAGAGATTGGTTAGACATGACCTTGCTTTTAGGAATCCATGTTGAGATGTATTTATTAATTTATGTTTTACAAGGAATTCCACCATGTGGTCTCTAATTAATGTTTTGAGTAATTTACATACAAGTGATGTTAAACTCACTGGTCTGTAATTTTCTGGCTTCTTCCTCGATCCCTTCTAAAATAGCGGCGTAATGTTTGCTTCTTTCCATTCTGGAGGAACTATTCCTTCTTCTAGTGACAAGTTAAACAATTTTGCAAGTGGTGTACTAATTTGCTTACCAATTTCCTTAAGCAGTTTTGGTGGTATCCCATCAACTCCAGGTGATTTATTATCTTTCATCTTCTTAATTTTCTTTGGTATCATTTCAGGAGTTACAAATAACTGCCCTAAATGTTCTGATTTATTGCCCTCAAATTTAGTCAATGGAACTGGATGTGAGCTGATATCTTCTGTGGTAAAAACTGAGCTGAAATACTCATTCAGGACCTCTGCCATTTGGAACCCGTCTGAAATTATGTTTTCACTGTTGTTTTCCAGTGGTCCGACCTTATCTCGAACTTTCTGTTTACTCCTTACATAAGCATAGAAACTCTTGCTGTCAATTTTTATATTACCTGCCAATTTTTTTTCAAAGGTTCTTTTAGATTTTCTAATTTCGGTTGTAGCTAGGTTAAGTGCCTCTTTGTTGTTGGTGTAGTCTTCTACATTTCCAGTGTGTTTATAGACCCTCCACAGCATCTGTTTGTGAGCAGTTGTTCTAATAGCCTCTTTTGACAGGTGTTTTTTCCTGGACCTTTTCCCTTGTTTTTTACATGTATTCCCTGCTTTTACTTTTATATTAAAATGGATTTGGTTATGGTTCGTGTACTTTAACATTTTCAACTAATTCATTTTGAGAAGACAAAATTAAAGGTAACACATTCCCACCTCTGGTTGGTTCCAAGACATGTTGAGTAAGGAAACAATCCTGTGTTAGAAGTAGAAACTGATGGTCGTCACCTCCAGCACTCTCTAACTATTCCCATTGTATATGGCCATGGCTAAAGTCACCCATTATAACACATTCCCCCATGCTCACCTCCCTTATCGAATTTTGTAATTTTACATCTTCCTCTTGTCCTATGTTAGGACTACGATAAACTACTCCTATTGTTAATGTTGAGTTCCTGGTAACCATGTTACACCAAATTGCTTCCACACTATCTGCTTCACTTTTCAGTGTTATTTCATATGCTTGGATAGATTCTTTAATATATAAAATTACTCCACCTCCCTTTCTTTCTCGTCTATCCTTCCTAAACATTACATAGCCTGTCAGTGCTAACTCAGCATCTACTATATCTTCATTTGCCCATGATTCTGTGATGCCTATTACATGAAGATCAATATCTGCTACCATAATGTCTAACTCACTTTTTTATTTACTATGCTCCTGGCATTTAACAACCAACCCATTCCTAACGACCCATGCATGCCAACCTCTGCATGTCAACCCCTGCATGGCGACCACTGCATTGAGACCCCTGCATGGAGACCTCTGAATGGAGACCCCTACATGGAGACCTCTGAATGGAGACCCCTGCATGGAGGTCCTCTGAATGGAGACCCCTGCATGGAGACCCCTGCATGGCGACCTCTGAATGGAGACCCCTGCATGGATACCTCTGAATGGAGACCCATGCATGGAGACCCCTGCATGGCGACCACTGCATTGAGACCTCTGCATGGCGACCCCTGCATGGAGACCTCTGGATGGAGACCCCTGCATGGAGACCCCTGAATGGAGACCCCTGCATGGAGATCCTCTGAATGGAGACCCCTGCATGGAGATCTCTGCATGGAGACCCCTGCATGGCGACCCCTGAATGGAGACCCCTGCATGGAGATCTCTGCATGGAGATCTCTGCATGGAGACCCCTACATGGAGATCCTACATGGTTGGCTACCCTTGCGTGGCGACCACGGAATGCAGTCATGGCACAGTTAACTGTGAACTAAATGACGTCAACATATGCCTGCAGATAACAGGTGTGTGAAAGTGAAACAGTCATTACGATTAATGACATTGTAGTAAGCATTGTTTATGATATAATTAATGTGATATTTAGTTATGACATCAGTGTGAATACAGTAACATATTCTTTAAAGAAACGTCAATCATATCAAGAAAAGTTTAATGTTATCCGACATTTCCTAATGCATTCAAATTAGACGGGGCTGAATGATAAGCAATAAGTGGAATGTCGAAACGTTAACAGGAATTACTGATGACAGGAACTAATTACAACACGACATCACTGTACTCGTCCACTGAAGCAGGGCCTGCGTTACGAACGTTGCAGTTGGTAATGAAGCTCGTTTGCGATACAATTCGATGAAGTGGGTGAATCCTGTCGAATCGTCAGAAATGTCTCGTTTGTCGTAATCGTACGAAGACCTATGATTAGTTTGATAACGTAGCACACCTGTTTATCTTTCCGATTGGCCGGATTCATCCTCTGCCTTACAGTTCATGTCATTCTACGTATGAATTGATGTGGACGGCGGCAAACTAAAAACATTTCCACCAGTGCCTCTTAACCAAGTAATATTTCACCACAACTGTGACAATTTCGATGACGACAATTCAGATGGAGTGTATGCATTTATTCAGCAGATAAACACACATATTACTCTTAGAAATAGCATGTAATTCGCTCTCAATATCATCTCAATTTTATAATGTTCATTGACCGTTTTGAATACCTAATGACATCTCAGAAATTCTAGAAATGCGTTTTCTGTCAACAGGAAATGCATCTCTACTCTTTCAAGCTTGCTGCTGTTGATCGCTATCTGGACTACGTAAAGCTTGAGTAAATTGGTTACCAAATATACGAGGCGGTCCTCGCCGTTCCATCGGGAACAGCTGACAGTGTTATTTTACCACTGTTTATGATCCAATATCAGATACTGTCCAACACTGCGAGCAATGGGACGTTACACTGGTGCCTGCACAACGTCTGTTAAACACCGCGTTATAGCACACGAGTCGCCTCGTTACATTCTCGATTGATGAGTCATTTCGTGAATTGAAGTGGACAGAATTGCCATGCATGTATATATGACTGCGACGTGTTGCTAATAGCTGGTGAGGGTGAAATGTCGTTTCAATCACATATACTCTCATTGGGCGAACACAACGGGTAAACACAAGGGGTGAACACAGAGTGAGAACAATGGGCCATGCAAACATGGATGGCAGCATGTGTTTTCCAGCAGCCAGGGGCGTCCTCGGGGGACGTGGGGCAAGGGGGCACTTGCCACCCTGGATCTGGAATTTTTCTCGGACGTATATTCGTGAGCTCAAAGTATATGTTAACTTTATATATATATATATATATATATATATATATATATATATATATATATATATATATATATATATAGTTATATATATATATATATATATATATATATATATATATATATATATATATATATATATATATATAAAGCTATATATACTTTGAGCAAGTATATATATATATATATATATATATATATATATATACTTGCGTGAGCTCAAAGTATATGTTGTTTATATATATATATATATATATATATATATATATATAATATATATATATATATATATATATATATATATATATATATATATATAATATATATATATATATATATATATATATATATATATATATATATATATATATATATATATATATATATATATATATATATATATATATATATATATATATATATATATATATATATATATATTCCTTCTTTCTTGCTCCTCCCTGGAAAAATTCCTGCGGACGCCCCTGCCTGCAGCATTTGGAACGTTATTGATGTGCACGACAGAAATACGTTACAGTTAAGTTAAATATGATATTCCGATAACACAGACGAATGTTTTCAGACATCAATCTTAACATAGTTCTGACGTTTTCATGGTTCCGTTTTTATTGTTCAGTGTCGCACGGGAAATGTCCTGGTTTTGACTCACACAGGAAACGACAGAGTGGACCCCAGCGTGCGCACTCATCGACCTCCGTGACACCCTGAATGCGTGCGCATCTTTCCGAGGCAAACTAATAGGTTGTTGTGGACGCGTGAAAAAACTGCTGCACGGTAATAGGATTGTGGAAAACGCAGCAGTAGACGTAGACAGCGCTTGTTAAACGTTATATGGTCTGTGTAGGAAGTAAAACAAGAAAAGAAACTGTTGACTTGGTTGCCAGCCAAATTAGGAACAAGCGTATTATGACTATGAGTCATTCAACTCATAGAGCCAACCAAAGATATGAATGTGTTGGCTGTAACTCTCTCTGGGGAATCGTCGTAATGTAAAGGTTGTCGTGTTTGTGCAACTAGAACTAGAATTTGGAGAAATGTCGAGGGAGGTGAATGAAGAATGTATTCATAATATTGAGTTTTTTGCTATGGTTAAGTATTATATTATTAAGATTAATAAGATAACTTTACTATTAACGATTACATCCATATCTATGGTTATGAATGTTTATGCTGATCAACAGTTGGACAGTCGTTTTATAGTGTCTCGCAATCTCTGCAGGAAAGTGCGCAATAGCAAAGAAACATCAGATAAACGAAAAGCGCTGGTGGATGGAAAACAAGTTTATACATAGCAGGCGTCAATGGAGCGAGTTGGAGCGGCTAAATAGCAATAGCAGACTGATAGCGATTAATCAAAGCTGTACGCCCAGTGGGTTTGTAACTGATCACATCCTGATATTCTAGATCACCAGATTCCCCATTGGTGCGATCAACAGAAGTATTTGGGATAGAGAGAACCAGACAGATAGACGTCGCATGGTGCTTTCATAATTCAATAAATATTCTGTAAAACGTTCATTAAACTTAAATGCAATTATCCAGTCCTACATTTAATGCGATTACACGATACACATACATTAACGTGACAGTGTTGGTTGATACTTATAGTTATACACACATATGTTATGCACTACTGTGGCGTCACAATGTGTAATAACGTTCGGATGACCTGCGCGCCTCGTCATTGGTTGGGCTATTTATGTATTTTACTGAGAGCTTCATTTCTCACATCGTTGAACATCGGGAGAGGGCTGATACTTGTCCTTTAAACGTCTAAACTCAAATAATGGTCGGTTTTCGTATTGAAGCAGAAAAAGTTGGTGATACGTGACAGGACTTGTGGTGACACGTGACATGACAGATGGTGACACGTGACAGGACAAATGGTGACACATGACAGGACAGATGGTGACACGTGAAAGAAGCAGCGAACATGAGTATAGCAACAAAGTAGCAAGATGCGAATGGAATAGAAAGAAAATGCCATGATATTGAAAACTAAAGAGATAAATACAACTGCCAAATAAGTAGCCTTCTTATAATCAATCGTGAGTATATTTGTATGTTTGTATATTACACTAGTCCTCCTGGACGCTTTGCATCTCGGGCTCCAAACCTTCAGTGGTTCATCTACGACCCCGCGGTCGGGTCATCTACGATCCCGCGGTCGAGTCATCTCGGTTGATGCTTTTCTAAATGTAAACCTCGATATTACCCTTACTAGGAACAATCGAATTACCCTTTGTAGTTATTACGTAGAACTATCCGAAAAGCTACGCGAACAATGACAAGGTCGGGCGTCTTTTCTTTCATTGTCCAAAGTGACGTCAGTTCTGTTTTACGTCGTAAATTCAAGGAGCCATAAATATAATGACTGGCAACACCAAGTACAACGGCACTGGTGGATATTTATTTGATAATGTTGTGTATTCTGAATGTTCACAGTCAAGTACGAACTACCAATTTATCCCGTTCGTATGATGGGCATTAGTTCGAGTTAATATAATCAAGATTACACGAATTCACCGTAGATGATAATCTACCTATAATCAAGCTAGCGTATGTTTGTATGTTTGTGTGTTTGTTCACGTTTTCCTCCTAGAGGCTTGCACCTCGGGAGCCAAACTTTCAGGGATTAATCTACAACCCTACGAATGAAACGTAACGCTTTTGTTTTTTTTTAGTGGTTTTTATGGTAAATCAAATGTTCGCTACGTAAAACGTTAACTTCCAACAATCGCAGAAACGACGCGCGGGGAGCGACTACTTCGTCTAGCCATATTTATAAAAGCGATCACCTATTTGGCAAACATAAACTACCAAATTATCCCGTCCTGGGGACGCAGATTTTTGCTAGTCTTATTATAATTGAGCAAGTGTATGTCTGTATGTTTGTATATTACGCTACTCCTCCTAGATGCTTCGCATCTCGGGCGCCAAACTGTCAGGGGTTCATCCATGACCCTACGGTCGGGTCGTCACAGGGGTTCATCCACGACCCTACGGTCCGGTCGTCACAGGGGTTCATCCACGACCCTACGGTCGGGTCGTCACAGGGGTTCATCCACGACCCTACGGTCGGGTCGTCACAGGGGTTCATCCACGACCCTACGGTCGGGTCGTCACAGGGGTTCATCCACGACTCTACGGTCGGGTCGTCACAGTTTTATTTTTGTCGAAATTCACGGCGCTATTACCGTTTCTGCGAACAATCGAATTACCCTTTGTATTTATTGCGTACAATAATAATAATGATTTCAGTGCCGGTGATGACGACAACTACAGCCAAGGTGTACTTACGACAAGTGGCGCCCTCGTCCGAGTTGTCCCCGCAGTCGTCCTTGTAGTCACACTGTAAGTCTCGCGGGATGCACATGTGATTGCGACACTTGAAGTGACTCGGCGGACACACGTAGGTCTCTGGCGAGAACAATCAGGACGTCAACGCTCATCACAGTGTTATCATTGACACAAGGTTACGATGGAAACCAGCAGCAACTATTATTATTATTACGTGACATACATGGCCACGTACCAATTACGTGACATACATGGCCACGTACCAATTACGTGACATACATGGCCACGTACCAATTACGTGACATACATGGCCACGTACCAATTACGTGCGCATATGAACACATCGCACTTTCATAAATCTTTGACCGATAGTGATATCGTTTATGTAAATGGTCACGTGACAGCCTTCACTTTTTATTTGTGTCAATATTTACAATCACCAGTGATGTAGACCCAAACACATTTTGATATATTTGGAGGAAAAAACAATGATTAACAGTTGTTGTAGCAATAGTTTTCATGTGAAAGATATAGATACCAGTTAAAATGTTCCAAATGCGTTCGAACAATAGTTATTCTACTTTTCTAAACAAGAACATGATAACAGCGACAGAGCTCAACTGTTGACGGATCACGTGACTCACCACAGTCCTGCTCGTCTGAGTTGTTCTCGCAGTCCCGGTAGAGGTCGCAGCGACGGATCAGGTCGATGCAACTAGTGGCGTTGCACTGAAACTCGTCGTGGTGGCAACCTGGCGAGAAAAAGTACACTATTACCCAAACAGTTTAGTGGTTGAAAAAACAAGCTGGTAATAAATGGATAAATGCACACACACATGTCCGCCACCGTCTACAGCCAAATAAAAATGTGTACATATTATTGAACTGAGGGAGAGTGGAGTGAACAAAATTGCCCACAGCGATAAGAGGGTTCGAGCCCTGGGGCTGTCATCATATCTTCTGCGAAGCGCACAATAAGACACTTGATCAAGCACACACAAAACGATTCATTGGGAGCAGTCAGGCCGACTGAAAATGAGGATGGGCAACTGATGTTCAGTTCAGTAATTGTAATGTCCGTCTGTTTAGGGGCCACACTTCGATATCTGCTCTCTACATTGAACAATGAATGTTTCCACGATGACATTGAGTCACTGCAAGTGGACGTGGGGCGCAACGGCTGTGGTGAAGCGTCGGACTGTCGGGCCTGGGTTCGAATCCACCTACTGCAATTTCGTTCACCTCACTTTGCTTGTTTCGTTTGGAAGATACATTAAAAGCCGTTGGACCCTTCCATCTGGTGTATATGTCAGGGGAAATAAAATATCCTACACAAGGGATACATGTGTAACCAGATGTGGACTCCATCTCTCATGAGCCACTGCAGAAGCGTCCAATTAATTCTGCTAACTACCTTGTAAGAATATACGATTGAATGAAACTGTAGATAGAACTGTTTCCTCGATGTTGGTTTATTTGGTTACGATAGTTAAATGATATATGCAAATTGACCCTTCCTAATCTGAAACATCCAACGTCCCAACGAGCCAAGTCATCTGTACAACTATTTGGGGATTATGCATGTTGTGTCAGAATGATATAGAATAATCATTTATGTGTCCATTAAAGAGTAAACGCGAAGTTAAAGGTATTGGCTACTAACCCTCGCAGATGACATGTATGAGTTAAATTACTACGATCCATGAATGTATACTCTTCTTCAAGCAGCATACCTGGAATACTGCATTTGCATTTTGTATGAATGGTGGACGCCATTAATGTTTGCGTTCCACTGAACCAACTTTGGAAGGTGGCCAACACTGCACATATGCATTGCTCGAAAATCATCACACCGTCTTTGTAGCGTTCTCGTGCCCCGAGGTCGTGAGAATCATCGCCGAATTTTAAGATGATACTGAACGCGCCACATGCACCGATAGTGGTACATGAGGTCCCCATCACGACCAGCTGCCAGGAGAATAGAATACATTCGTACTAAATATATCACGTCAGTTGTACAAAACGTATGGAATCCATTCTTAGAAGAAATTCAGGACTCCCGGTGTTCTCACGGGAGTGAGGCAACTCCGCCATCTTTATCACATATTCGGTGGTGATTGCAATGACTGCTTTAAAATAGATCCAGTCTGAGGAGTCAATGGTTGTGCAGCGGTGTCAGCATCGACAGAAGATGGAAAACTGATTAACTCATTGACACGCTCTTCTCCCTAATAGAATAATAGAACGCTTCGTCCTCCTCTTTTATGATCGGACGAGCGACACCACGATCAACGAGGTCCGGAAGGACATTTCACAAAGAGGTCAAGAAGTCTGGAGAACATTCTACCAACGCAAGCTGCACATAAGCAACATGAGAAACGTAGTAGTAGCCAGGGCCAAAGATGGATTCATGCCAGTGTCCCCAACCACCAACTTTTAGATCCGGCTAACTAAAGATGGGCCAATGATGTTACAGGGTGGCAACTACTAAAGATGGGCCAATGATGTTACAGGGTGGCAACTACTAAAGATGGGCCAATGATGTTACAGGGTGGCAACTACTAAAGATGGGCCAATGATGTTACAGGGTGGCAACTACTAAAGATGGGCCAATGATGTTACAGGGTGGCAACTACTAAAGATGGGCCAATGATGTTACAGGGCGGCAACTACTAAAGATGGGCCAATGATGTTACAGGGTGGCAACTACTATGGACAACAAATCCCCAAGTAACGCGCTTGTGTTATTGACTGTTACGTTGTGGTTGCACGAAACGGTGCAGTGGACACTGCAAATGTTCGATTGCAGCAATGAAAGGCGCTGTCCTGAGTATATCATAGTTAAACAGTTAAACACCATAGATTGTAGGTGAAGAAGGTGCATAAAAGGTACATAAAATATCACCAAAGGTTCCATATCTATGAATAATCCTTATTAAAGTAAGAAACAATATTAAAAATGTAGTGCTTTTGTCACAAAATGCATAAATCGTCTGATGTGGGGAGCTTGCCTAACCTACTATAGGAATTCTTTCTCCACAAAAAAAAAACAAATGAGAACTACCGCTAGCATTGTCTGCTCTAATCACAGAGCATTATTCAATTATCAACATAAGCTGTTCCATCAATAATGTTGCTTTATGTCCTCTAGTTCGCTTATCTTCATTAAAGTGACTAATAACAAGGCACTAGCTAAAATGCTTTTTCGGTGTGTACACAAAGTTTAATACTGCATATACTATGTGCCTACAGACAAATGTAACATAACAATTTATTTATAATTACAATGTGATGCTTAATGCGTCTAACTCGCAAAGCGCGCATAAAAATCGAAGTTAATGCGCGATCACGTGGTTTTATGACGTCACTGATAACACAGGTTTACATTCAATCCGTGATTTCTACGCAATGCTTCAGTGTAGTTTCATTCGCGTTACTATGGCGAATGGTGGCGATGTAAATTTTCCAGAATAACAAATAAAATTTATCGATTTCGAACCGTTAGCGAATTCGGCCCTCTCAAAGCAGTTTAGCGACGCCAGTAGCCTTTGACTTCGATCTTATTTAGTGTCTGACCTAACCATAAAAACGACCACATAGAGATGCCAAGCTTCTCTTCACATATCTACCATACATATACATATATTATGTGGTCAAACATATCTCTTACTTCCATTCAAAGATACAAATTTACAAAAACAAAAACTCGCGGAGCTAGACGTAAATGAAATAGCTACTTTTTTTTGGTAAATTGTTTTCGTTATATGGAAGTAAGAGAAATGTTTGACCAAGTGACATGTGTATATGTATGGTAAATATATGAGAAGTTTGGCGGCTCTAGGTGGTCGTTATCAGGGTTAGATCAGAAAGTAAATATCATAATAGGAGTAGCGCTACCTAGTAATGGATTAGCCTTCACTCTAAGGGTTTGTTATTCCTGTACCTGTCGTCAAAGGGATGCAAAGGTTAACTAGGTATTGTCGAAGTACAATGCTGACAGCTCGCTTCGATCCGAGGTGGACCGTGGTCGAATGTTGACACATCTTCTTTCAACCAGGATAATCCAGGGCTGCCATCTTCTCTGGTCCGGATCGCAGTCGAAACAAATTTTCTCCAAGCGATCAAAGCCGACTGAGCTTCGTCGGCTTGATGTTTGCTTTTTAAAAACAAAGTTGGCTACGTAGGAAACTCAGACCAAATACAAGTTACTCTGTTTTACCACTGTTTACATTACCGTTCTGACGCTCGCTTCTAAACAACCGCTATCACTGTCAACGGTACGGTGTTGCGGTGTTGCGGTGTTGCGGTGTTGCGGTGTTGCGGTGTTGCGGTGTTGCGGTGTTGCGGTGTTGCGGTGTTGCGGTGTTGCGGTGTTGCGGTGTTGTGTTGTGGCGGAAATGGACACATAATGCACAGCACTGTGACAGTGCACAGAAAGTTGCACGTACTTAATGTGATCAACCTGTTGGTCGAGTGATGATCATTACGCCGTAGTAACAAACTAGCAAATCAAACAGCTAATTGTAGCACCCAGTTCTTACATAACATATGTACTGAATGGTTCATTGATGTTTACATAGGCTGGCTAGAGGCAGTGCTGGATATGTGAAAGAAGAAACTTCGTGCAGTAATTGCAGCTTTGCTTAATGCTTCCCAGATAAGTCAAGATGGCGTTGGAATGAACATTTTACCTTTTAAATTAAAATAATGATAAATAAAATGCACCAAATAATAAAGCTTATTACTTTACACATTTGCTTATACACAAATATCTACATAGTAAATTTTAGAATAGTTTTTTCAATGCGTTCCAGAAAGTCGTTATTGTTTTGTTTTTTTTTTCTCTGCTGCACGTGCTACACAGACACGGCGCGGGGACTCGAACACACAGATTCCCGTATCTCAAAAAGCATCTAACATCTAACACACCTTATAGAGATACCACCATGTCAGCTAATAGAAGGAAATGACAGTCTAAGCTAAACTGCCAGTGCAGCTATAAACAAACACCAGTGTCTACAACCAGGCTTGTTAACAAACACCAGTGTCTACAACCAGGCTTTTTAACAAACACCAGTGTCTACAATCAGGCTTGTTAACAAACACCAGTGTCTACAACCAGGCTTGTTAACAAACACCAGTGTCTACAGTCAGGCTTGTTAACAAACACCAGTGTCTACAATCAGGCTTGTAAACAAACACCAGTGTCTACAGTCAGGCTTGTTAACAAACACCAGTGTCTACAATCAGGCTTGTAAACAAACACAAGTGTCTACAACCAGGCTTGTTAACAAACACCAGTGTCTACACTCAGGCTTGTTAATAAACACCAGTGTCTACAACCAGGCTTGTTAACAAACACCAGTGTCTACAGTCAGGCTTGTTAACAAACACCAGTGTCTACAATCAGGCTTGTAAACGAACACCAGTGTCTACAGCCAGGCTTGTTAAAAAACACCAGTGTCTACAGTCAGGCTTGTTAATAAACACCAGTGTATACAATCAGGCTTGTAAACAAACACCAGTGTCTACAACCTGGCTTGTAAGCAAACACCAGTGTCTACAATCAGGCTTGTTAACAAACACCAGTGTCTACAATCAGGCTTGTTAACAAACACCAGTGTCTACAACCAGGCTTGTTAACAAACACCAGTGTCTACAATCAGGCTTGTTAACAAAGACGACAGTGTCTAAAACGACCAGTATAGCTATGCAAGACAACAGTACCTACAACCGCCAGTATAGCTATACAAGACGACAGTGCCTACAACAACCAGTATAGTTATACAAGACGACAGTGCCTACAACCACCAGTATAGTTATGCAAGACGACAGTGCCTACAACCGCCAGTATAGCAATACAAGACGACAGTGCCTACAACCACCAGTATAACTATACAAGACACCAATGTCTACAGACACCGGTATAGCTATACAACACGACAATTCCTACAACCACCAGTATAGCTATACAAGACGACAGTGTCTACAACGACCAGTATAGCTATGCAAGACAACAGTACCTACAACCGCCAGTATAGCTATACAAGACGACAGTGCCTACAACCACCAGTATAGCTATACAAGACGCCAATGCCTACAACCGCCAGTATAGCTATACAAGACGACAGTGCCTACAGCCACCAGTATAACTATACAAGACACCAATGTCTACAGACACCGGTATAGCTATACAAAACGCCAGTGCCCACAACCACCAGTATAGCTCTACAAGACGCCAATGCCTACAACCACCAGTATAGCTATACAAGACGTCAATGCCTACAAACGTCAATATAGCTACAGAAGACGCCAGTGCCTACAACCGCCAGTATAGCTATGGAAGACGCCAGTATCTACAATGCGCATGCGAGATTGTTAGCAGAATTAACTGAGGACGCTCGTGGACTCATGGACGCTTCTGCTGTCACTCATGAGAGAGCGGCCTGTGGAATCGAAACCCGCTCCTCTCTCCAGCACTTTAACCGCGAGACCACCTCACTTCGTGTCGGTAGGGCAATAGCTACGCAAGACGTCAGTGTCTACAACCGTCAGTATGACTGTAAGTGACGACACAGCCTACAGCTGCCGGTATCTATGCAAGACGTCAATGCCTACAGTCGTCATTATATAGCTTTAGATTACTCAAGTTACATTCTTTATTGTGACAGCGGTTATGTGACCTAAGCAATGTTCACATTGAGTGTTGCTGGACTCGAGTTGCTGGGATAGTTTCTGTCGGATAAATCGTCTTCTGGCCGACTAAGCTCAGCAAACAAATCGTGTCATTCGTGTAAATTGATTAGCTGGACGCGACGTTGTCATAGCAACGACGTGCGACATTTGGTCTTATTTATAGAAAGAAGGGTGATAGTAATAAAAAGAGAAGTGTAATTACTGGACGCAGACGCATACTGGTTTATTGGAACAGCATGAACTTGCACGTATTAAGGCTGTTGACAGCAAACGTAGCAAAATACCAAAAACCTGCTAGTTTAGTGGGTACGTAGTGTGCGGTATTAACGAAGTAATAAAGAACTAACTAATCATATTGTAACTCGCCCAGGTCAAGATGAAAACACGTGGCCCGGGGCTAAGCGATGCTTATTGATCATTTTTAACTGAATAGCTACGAAGAATAATTAAATCTGGGAATATCCTAAGCTAAAAAAACACGAACTTCTATATAACGCTATATACAACGCTTACTGAATACAGCTACTGACACTTAGCATTAGAGTATTAAGTGGCCGGATTTGTATTGATATTCCAATCAGTGTTGCAGTGCAATACAGGACAGGAGTTATTGCATGTTGTTGCCTTTAGGTTTATTCAGCAGGCCCTTGGCGTGTTTAGTTTCTCGTCGGCCACCTGCAAGAGAATTTTCGTCAATTCCTGAAAATATCGTTGTCCAATGAGTTACCTTGAACTCTCTGGGCCCAATAAAAATTATAATTCACTGCATAGATGGAAAATAGAGACATAACTGCCATACCAAACCAACTTATCTCCATAAGTTCATTCCATAACCTCCTAAATTTACTTCGTGCGCTGGATTCGATCTGCCACAAAAGGCCAGGACCAAGTTGAACCGCCTGCGAACGAGAGTTGGTCGGTTGTTTAAAGCTTCCCTGTACAACTGGGGAACCTGGCATTGCATAGCTCGGTCTAGCGAACTCGACGACAGACTGCAAAGTAAGGTTGTCGACAAACGTGTGAAGAATAATCCAACGGAAATACCTCTGTACATGTGTTCCATCAATGGCTACCCGCAGGAACACCCTTGTGTGTAAGCCGGGGATCACGCCACCACTGATCCCGTCGTAAGCTGCCGACCACCACATGAATTACAATATGTAGATGCAGGGGACCACACCATCACTGATCCTTCCATAAGCTGCCGACCACCAAATAATTTACAAACTTTATGCACAGCGTAGCAAGGGATTTTCTCATAATAACCAAAAGGATATTTACAGGCATTTTTGTGAATTTCAACAATGGCAAAGTCTCGCTGGGGCATTTTCCGTGATAAAAGGGAGCACAATTTCCATGGAAACATTTACTGGGGGCGAAGTTCTGAAAGGACACAATTATCACTAGAGCATGCACGATCGTTTTACATGCAATATTTGAAAAAGATTGTAAGATAATTGCGGTGCCTCAAAGCTGAAAGTATACCATTTGGCCGGTGTGATTTATTTGTATAGCCATCGACGTGGAAGCATCGAGCACAACACCCATATCTCGGATGCAGAGTTTCGGCGTCACGTTCGCGGGAGGTCGACAACGTGACCGGTTGCTTAGAACAGTCGTGAAGGATAGTTTCCGTTTTGTTCTTCTCGAGAAGCGGATTGTGGCATACCAGCCACGCCTTCACATTGTGACGTACCAGCCTCGCCTTCACATTGTGACGTACCAGCCTCGCCTTCACATTGTGACGTACCAGCCTCGCCTTCACATAGTGACGTACCAGCCACGCCTTCACATTGTGACGTACCAGCCACGCCTTCACATTGTGACGTACCAGCCACGCCTTCACATTGTGACATACCAGCCACGCCTTCACATTGTGACGTACCAGCCACGCCTTCACATCAGCGAACAATGTTGAGTATTGCTCTGATTGACCGACGGTCAGTCCATTGTCCCCGTGCGCGTGCGCATGGTCGACATCAATTGTAGACAGCGTAAGTAGGACAGAACTCTGCCTGGAAAATGCTGCCGCTCCCAAGCCCGGAAAAAAGAGGAGGGTTGGGCGTGGGGCCAGCGACCCCACCCCGTAAAAACAGCCTAGCTACGGAAACTGAAACAAGAGAGAAAATTGCACTGCGCGGTAGGAGAGAAGCAGTACAGGCAACTGGACTTATAAAGGATGGGGACCAAACCCGCAAGGAAGTCTTCAACCCGATGGCGGATCTCCTTACACTCAAAACTTTTATCAACATCGGATGCTGGAATGTGACAACACTATATCAGACAGGAAGACTGGCACATGTTCTCCAGGAAATGCACCAATACAAAATCAGCCTTCTAGGTATCATGGAGGCTAGATGGACTGGAGCTGGAAAACGACAACTGGCGACAGGAGACACCATACTGTGGTCAGGCAGAGTGGACAGCCTGCATAGACAGGGAGTAGCCCTGATCATCTAGAAGAAGAAAGGAACACTCTTCTTGAATGGAAACCAATAACTGAACGATTTCTTTATGCTAGATTTAAGTCCAGATTTATCAAACTCTCAATGGTAACCTGTTACGCACCTACAGAGGAAGCAGAAAAAGAAGAAAAAGATAACTTCTATGACAGTCTTCATTCAATTTTGGAAGACATCTCCAAACATGATGTACTAGTGGTTCTTGGAGATTTCAATGCACGAGTTGGGAGCGACAACACTAACAGGGAATGGATCACGGAACAGGTACAATGACTGATAACGGCAGCAGATTGTGTGACATATGTGGGGAGAATGACCTCGTGATTGGAGGGACACTCTTCCAACATAAGACAATACATAAGCTGACATGGAGATCCCCAGACGGCAGAACTGAGAGTCAAATAGATCACATCCTTGTAAATGGAAAATGGAGACGCTCTCTACAAGATGTCAAAACAGGGAAACTAGCTGATGTTGGCAGCGACCACAACCTGTTGATAGGAAAACTTGCTCTGAAACTGAGAAAGGCAAAGACAGGAGAGAAGAAGAAAGAGCGTTTTGATACCACCAAGCTACAAAACCCAGAAACTAAGCAACAGTTCACAATTGCTCTGAAGAACAGTTTTGGTATTCTGCAGGAGGAAACAGAGATGACTATACACAGTTTCAACATGGCCATGGAGCTAGCAGGGAAAGCAGTGCTAGGCTACACAAGAGCAAAGAAAGAGCAGTGGATTTCCACATCAACTTGGGACAAAATAGACCAAAAGAAAGGAATAAAGAAAAAGCTGCTCACCACAAAGTCCCCAAGACTCAAAGAAAGACTTTCAAGAGAATACTCACAAAAAAGACAAAGAAGTAAAACGGAGTCCCAGAGTAGACAAACGCACTTACATTGAAAACCTCGCAGAAGACACAGAAGCAGCAGCAAGAAGAAAGGATATGAAGTCACTCTACCAAATAACCAAGAAGCTGAAAGGAGATACAGGTCCAAACCAGAATCTCCCTCTGAAAGATGCTGATGGAAAGATAATCACAGTCGAGAAAGAGAAGATAGAGAGATGGAAGGAGCATTTCCAACAGGTTCTCAATCGTGCAGATCCACCCAGACTTGCAGACATCCCTTGAAATCAACCTCGACCAAATCACAGAAGCAGAAGTCAGAGAAGCCATTAAAGCCCAGAAGAATGGAAAAGCACCAGGAAGCGACAGCGTCTGCGCAGAAATGCTGAATGCACGAGTTGGGAGCGACAACACTAACAGGGAATGGATCACGGAACAGGTACAATGACTGATAACGGCAGCAGATTGTGTGACATATGTGGGCAGAATGACCTCGTGATTGGAGGGACACTCTTCCAACATAAGACAAGATATACCCAGATTCCTATGCCAGATCTTCCAGAGAATATGGGATGAAGAAGACACACCAGATGATTGGAAGACAGGCACAATTATCAAGCTACCAAAGAAGGGCGACTTGGGGAACTGTAACAACTGGCGGGGCATAACCTTGTTATCAATGACATGCAAGATTTTCAGCCGCATAATCCTGAAGAGAATATCAGCAGCTACTGATACAATGCTCCGCCAGGAACAAGCCGGATTCAGTAGAGGAAAGTCATGCATCGACCACATTTTCACGCTACGGCAGATATTTTGGAACAAAGCACGGAATGGAACAGTACGATCTACATTGCCTTCATTGACTTTGAAAAGGCCTTTGACAGCCTTCACAGAGAATCCCTGTGGAGAATACTACGTCACAACGGGATCCCACAGAAGATGGTAAATGTGTCAAGATAATTTACACAGACGTCCAGTGTCAAGTCACCTGTAACAGTCACATGTCAGACAGCTTTAGCGTAAAATCCGGAGTAAAACAGGGTTGCATTCTCTCACCATTTCTTTTCACACTTGCCATCGACTGGCTGATGATATAAATCACCAAAAGTGGAAACAGAGGCATCAGATGGACACCTACCTCGATCTTGGAAGACCTGCACTATGCAGATGACATTGGACTGCTGTCTAACAGGCACAAGGACATGCAAGAAAAAGTGGACAAACTCACAACAACAGCACCACAGATTGGGTTAAAGCTCAACACAGCAAAAACCAAACTGATGAGGATCAACAACAAGACAGATAACCCCATCACCATAAACAACATAAACAACAGTGATGCTTTGGAAGACGTTCAGGACTTTGCATACCTGGGAAGCAAAATCACAATACATGGAGACTCTGCAAAAGATGCCACGGCTAGGATCAGAAAGGCAAGTCAGACCTTCGCTATGCTGAAGCCCATCTGGAAATCCAAGCAACTGAGATTGGAAACAAAACTGAGACTGTACAATAGTAATGTTTTCAGTGTACTTCTCTACGGCTCCGAGTGCTGGAAACTGACAGCCAAGCTAGCACACAAGCTTGAGACCTTCCAAAACAAGTGTCTACGGAAGATCCTAGGAGTATTTTGGCCCAACACCATCACTAATGAAGAGCTGCACCGCAAAACAGATGCAACATCCTTGGCCACACAGATAAAGAAGAGAAGATGGATATGGCTTGGACACGTGTGCCGAATGTCACCTGGCGCAATGCCCAAGACAGCCTTACGCTGGACAGCAGATGGAAAAAGGAGACGTGGTCGCCCAAAAGAAACATGAAGACGAACAGTGGAGAAGGAGATGAAAGAATGCGGCCTGACATGGAACACCATCACCAAATGGGATGCAGACCGATAGCAGTGGCGCTCTCTTGTTGATGCCTTATGGGCACGAAGAGGACTAAGTAAGTAAGTAAAGTAAGTAGGACAGCGGGGTGTAAGGGTAACCCGGTTTCAATAGAGAAGACGGGTGTGCTAACACACCTGCTGCTGCTTCAAGCTTGGGCAAATTTGTACCCCTCACATTGCCCGTGTCTCTCGGATGAGACCCTGAACGCTGTAGGTTTTACCAGGTGTCTGTGCCAGGGGAGTAAACACAACAATACTACGGATGAGGGATGGGACTAAACGTTGTCGTGTTCGAAACAAAGTGAACGATACCAACATTTTGGCATGCAACTATTTAAATTATTTGCATAGAAAGTACTAATTACCACAACCATATTCTCACGAACAAGAAGCTCCAACTAAAAACAATGATGGCGGTCTGTCTTGACAGTGGAATGTTATTCAAGCCCTTATTGCGGCAGAACATTGTAGTTTATCGCAGACACGGCTAGCATTGTCTACGTTTATTTAATTTAAGTTTTAATCTTACATCAAAAGCTGCTTAATGTATTGGGACTACCTGTGCTTCCGAACGGGACCACCAGTTTGCATTATCGACTTCTAATACTGAAGCACTATATGAACTGACAACTCTTAGCAATAAGCCTACGTAATCAGCACGCTTGGGTTAATTTCAGTTGTTAATTATTAATTTGTTAATTGAATTAAATCAATTAAGTTAAGTTAATGTAATTAATTAGCTTTTACAGAAAGGCTAATTTAATTTAATTAATTAACTTTATCAACAGGAGTTAATTTAAGTTTATTTATTTGACAAATTCCCAATTAACTCTCTATTAAGTGCTCACTTAGCAGTTGATATTTCTGGATAGTTCACTGCCATGTTGTCCAGGTGTTTCCAGAAGGCCTGCAGTTACTATTCCAGCCAGTAGCCTGAGGCTTGTGTGAATGGGAGGGAGAACAACACATAGCACATAGACACTGTAGCAACTGGGGTGGACTGGTCATTCAGACACTTGTGAATTGAAGGGAAGGCCTAGACAACAAAATATCCTATGGTAGGATGATCATTTGTCCAATCATTCAAAATAACCAGGCTCACCACGCTGTCCATTAAAATATCCCACCTATCAAAAATAATATTATGAGTATATAAAGCCCTAACGTTCACACGACTCACATACAGTGTAATCTGGGCTTAGTATGCTTAGGTATACGCGAGTGTGTTTGAACGTATACATACACAACATAAAGGTTGGGACATTTACTATAAACCCCACAGGGATCAATATATTTGATTGATTGATTGACTGGTTGATTAATTGTTTCAAGGGTTACTCACCACACGTGGCGACACTCTCATCGATCCCGTTCCGACACTCACTGACGCCGTTGCATTTTTTGTCGCCGTCAATACAGCGACTCGAGTCACAGTGGAAGGTGTCTGCTTCGTCACACACGGCGACGGCGTCCGCTGGAGACACCCCGTCTAAAACAATACAAAACTCATCAGGAAGTTCATGTCTGAAACAATGCACAACTCGTCACGAGAGAACCCGTCTAAACAGTACAGAACTCGTCAGGAGAGACCCCGTCTAAACAAGAAACAACTCGTCAGGAGAGACCCCGTCTAAACAATACACAACTCGTCAGGAGAGACCCCGTCTAAACAGTATACAAATCGCCAGGAGAGACCCTGTCTAAACAATACACAACTCGTCAGGAGAGACCCTGTCTAAACAATATACAACTCGCCAGCAGAGACCCTGTCTAAACAATACACATCTCGTCAGGAGAGACCCTCTCTAAACAATACACAACTCGTCAGGAGAGACCCTGTCTAAACAATACACAACTCGTCAGGAGAGACCCTGTCTAAACAATACACAACTCGTCAGGAGAGAACCCGTCTAAACAATACACAACTCGACAGGAGAGACCCTGTCTACGCAATACACAACTTGTCAGGAGAGACTCTGTCTAAACAGTACACAACTCTTCAGGAGAGACCATGTCTAAGCAATATACAACTCGTCAGGAGAGATCCTGTCTAAGCAATACACAACTCTTCAGGAGGGACCCCGTCTAAACAATACACAACTCGTCAGGAGAGACCCCGTCTAAACAATACACAACTCGTCAGGAGAGACCCTGTCTAAACAATATACAACTCGCCAGCGGAGACCCCGTCTAAACAATACACATCTCGTCAGGAGAGACCCTCTCTAAACAATACACAACTCGTCAGGAGAGACCACGTCTAAACAATATACAACTCGCCAGCAGAGACCCCGTCTAAACAATACACATCTCGTCAGGGGAGACCCTCTCTAAACAATACACAATTCGTCAGGAGAGACCCTCTCTAAACAATATACAACTCGCCAGTAGAGACCTTGTCTAAACAATACACATCTCGTTAGGAGAGACCCTCTCTAAACAATACACAACTCGTCAGGAAAGAACCTGTCTAAACAATATACAACTCGCCAGCAGAGACCCCGTCTAAACAATACACATCTCGTCAGGAGAGACCCTCTCTAAACAATTCACAACTCTTCAGGAGAGACCCTGTCTAAACAATACACAACTCGTCAGGAGAGACCCCGTCTAAACAACACACAACTCGTCAGGAGAGACCCTGTCTAAACAAGATACAACTCGCCAGCAGACACCCCGTCTAAACAATACACATCTCGTCAGGAGAGACCCTCTCTAAACAATATACAACTCGCCAGCAGAGACCCCGTCTAAACAATACACATCTCGTCAGGGGAGACCCTTTCTAAACAATACACAATTCGTCAGGAGAGACCCTGTCTAAACAATACACAACTCGTCAGGAGAGACCATGTCTAAGCAATACACAACTCGTCAGGAGAGACCCTGTCTAAGCAATACACAACTCTTCAAGAGAGACCCCGTCTAAACAATACACATCTCGTCAGGGGAGACCCTTTCTAAACAATACACAATTCGTCAGGAGAGACCCTGTCTAAACAATACACAACTCGTCAGGAGAGACCATGTCTAAACAATACACAACTCGTCAGGAGAGACCCTGTCTAAGCAATACACAACTCTTCAAGAGAGACCCCGTCTAAACAATACACAACTCGTCAGGAGAGACCCCGTCTAAACAACACACAACTCGTCAGGAGAGACCCTGTCTAAACAAGATACAACTCGCCAGCAGACACCCCGTCTAAACAATACACATCTCGTCAGGAGAGACCCTCTCTAAACAATATACAACTCGCCAGCAGAGACCCCGTCTAAACAATACACATCTCGTCAGGGGAGACCCTTTCTAAACAATACACAATTCGTCAGGAGAGACCCTGTCTAAACAATACACAACTCGTCAGGAGAGACCATGTCTAAGCAATACACAACTCGTCAGGAGAGACCCTGTCTAAGCAATACACAACTCTTCAAGAGAGACCCCGTCTAAACAATACACAACTCGTCAGGAGAGACCCCGTCTAAACAACACACAACTCGTCAGGAGAGACCCTGTCTAAACAATACACAACTCGTCAGGAGAGACCATGTCTAAACAATACACAACTCGTCAGGAGAGACCCTGTCTAAGCAATACACAACTCTTCAAGAGAGACCCCGTCTAAACAATACACAACTCGTCAGGAGAGACCCCGTCTAAACAACACACAACTCGTCAGGAGAGACCCTGTCTAAACAAGATACAACTCGCCAGCAGACACCCCGTCTAAACAATACACATCTCGTCAGGAGAGACCCTCTCTAAACAATATACAACTCGCCAGCAGAGACCCCGTCTAAACAATACACATCTCGTCAGGGGAGACCCTTTCTAAACAATACACAATTCGTCAGGAGAGACCCTGTCTAAACAATACACAACTCGTCAGGAGAGACCATGTCTAAGCAATACACAACTCGTCAGGAGAGACCCTGTCTAAGCAATACACAACTCTTCAAGAGAGACCCCGTCTAAACAATACACAACTCGTCAGGAGAGACCCCGTCTAAACAACACACAACTCGTCAGGAGAGACCCTGTCTAAACAAGATACAACTCGCCAGCAGACACCCCGTCTAAGCAATACACATCTTGTCAGGAGAGACCCTCTCTAAACAATATACATCTCGTCAGGAGAGACCCCCTCTAAACAATATACAACTCGTCAGGAGAGACCCTGTCTAATCAATACACAACTCGTCAGGAGATAACCCTTTTGAAACAATACTCAACTGGTCCGTAGTTCGAGTCTCAGCTGATAATCGACTAACTAGCTGGACGACCAAGTGTCAGTTTAGCAGAACAATGAAATATTACTTCTACATTACAAAGTGCACCCGCCATAAACCCAAAGATTAGAAATGACTAAACGATGAAAAAACAAACACGTACACACGCGCGCGAACACGCCGCGCGCGAGCGCATACGCACACACGAATACGCATGTGCGCGCACACGCGCACGCGCACGCACACGCACATGGGTTCGAAAGTAAGGCTGCCTGTCCACCCAGCCGCTTCATAAAGCAAAATATGTACAACTTGCCAACCGGCCTAGCACCTAGATTAAGGGATGGAAAAGAGACTAAAAGCCGACGATCTCAATGTCTCTGTTAAGGGAAGTAAACAATCCCAAAATGGGGGTAAATGTGTAGTCTGTCGTGGATTCACGGAGTGGCGGCCTCTAACGTAAGCATGACCCGACGCGCGCGAACACACAAACCCTCTGCCTCAGAGCCCATTTTTACATTAACTGCTAACCTAGCAAACACGTAGTCCCAGAACATGCAAGCAATTGAAAAAACTAATCTACATGCTGAAATAGCCAGGGAATGGTCAGAGGATATCGGCGTTTCTTGATTGCTTCAGGAAAAAATATCATAATAATCTAGATTGGATTCGAGAGTTCAAGATGCAATTTGGGATTAAGCATGCCTTAGCGATCCACGCCCAAGCCTTCTTAGTTACTGTTGTCAATGGTCCATATATGAGAAACCCTCTTAGTTACAAGCGTGTTACCAATCTTTCGTATATACGAGAAACCGCCTTATTTTTAAACGTGTTACCAGTTATCCGTATATGAGACACCGTCTTAGTTACAAGAGTTTTACCAACATTTCGTATGTATGATAACCCGTCTTATTTTTAACTGTGTTACCAATGACCCGTATTTGAGAAACCCTCTTAGTTACAAGCGTGTTACCAATGATCCGTATTTGAGAAACTGTCTTAGTTACAAGCCTGTTGCCAATGATCCGTATTTGAGTAACCGTCTTAGTTACAAGCCTGTTGCCAATGATCCGTATTTGAGTAACCGTCTTAGTTACAAACGTGTTACCAACGATACGTATTTGAGAAACCGTCTTAGTTACAAGCGTGTCATCAATGATCCGTACACGAGACACGTTGACAAATGCAAAGAACGTGTTTGGTTTTCGCCAGAATCCTGGGGTGGGGGTTTGGGCCTCCCGTATTGGAGGCCTGGTGGGATAAATAATCGCCCCACCTTTGCTACTTTTACATGTCATTTAATAATTGCTTTTCTCGATGAGCTAGTTTGTATTGATGATTAAGCTATATCTCATCGATTTACACATATATGATAATTTTTCTCGATGAACATATTTGTACCAGCTATTTTCTCATCGATACATGTATTTTATTATCACGATGCATTTATTAAATGACCTTTAACAACAGTTACTCTTTGTGTGTTCCTGTAGCAAACAAGCTCAGGTTTCTGCCATTACGCATCTGCAAGGTATCAACATTAAGCATCAGCAGGGTATAAATTATACTTTGTGACCAGTTGAATAATGTTAAAGAGGCGATGCGTGTGTTTTTTTGGCATTCGTTATACAAGTTCTTTCTATTGTCAGTAATACATCTATTTGGCTGGCGTTGTGCTACAGCGAGATAAGAATGTCCTTACATTAGAGGATGGCGTCCGCCCTGATGTCGACACATTAAGGACAATAATATGACATGATCCGCTTTTCTACATTTCGTCTGGGGGAATTGATTGGGACATTCTGTCTAGATATGGATGAGGCTATTTCAGCCGAGGGCCTGCTACAATCAAAACAAAAGCAAATGACCTGTACGTGACAACAAACACAAGATGGTTACTTCAGTTCAGTGTTTACCAAAGAAGATATTAGTTCATTACCAGTTGCTGATGCTAAATTTCAGGGGGCTGAATCTGACTATTTAGGTCCGTTAGTTGTAACTCCAGAATTGGTAGCTAAGAAGATAAAGGCAATGAAGGATAACAAATCACCGGGAGTGGATGGGATTCCTCCAAAATTACTAATGGAAACAGTAGAACAAATCAGTATACCATTTGCAAGAGTATTCAACTTGTCATTAAAAGAGGGAGTTGTTCCGTTTGAATGGAAAGAAGCAAACATCATACCATTATTTAAAAAGGGTTCGAGAAATAAGTCAGAGAATTACAGACCAGTGAGTTTAACGTCAGTGATTTGTAAATTATTAGAAAGGTTAATTAAAGACCATTTGGTGGACTTCCTCATTAAGCATAAATTATTAAATTCATCTCAACATGGATTCCTTAAAGCGAGGTCATGCTTAACAAATATGTTATGTTTTTGGAAGAAATCACTAAGTGGATAGACGTGGGATCGCCAGTAGATATTATCTACTTAGATTTTCAGAAAGCTTTTGACAAAGTGCCACATCAAAGATTACTACTTGAATTAAAAGCCCATGGTATCGGGGATAGCATAACTGACTGGATAGAACAATGGCTGACTGACAGAAGACAACGAGTTGTAGTAGATGGAGAAGTTTCAAATTGGAAATCGGTTTTGAGTGGGGTACCTCAAGGATCAGTATTAGGACCTATATTATTCTTAATTTATATCAATGACTTGGACGACAGTATAACAAGTAACGTACTGAAATTTGCGGATGACACAAAACTGTTTAGAAAAGTTAATACTGATAGTGATAAACAACATTTACAAAACGATCTAGACAGATTAGTGAAATGGTCTGAGAAATGGCAGATGTTGTTCAATTTTGGGAAATGTAAATGCCTACATACAGGACATAGGAACTTGAATGTAAACTATAATGGGAGATACTGTTCTGGGTACTACTGTAAAAGAAAAGGACTTAGGAGTTACAATAAGCGCTGATATGAAAGTTTCAGAGCAGTGTGGTATTGCAGCTTCAAAGGGTAATCAAATTCTTGGATTGATTAGAAGAAACATAACATACAAGGGAAAAAAGTTAATTATACCTCTTTATAAAGCAATAGTTAGACCTCATCTAGAATACTGTATACAAGCATGGAGACCATATCGTAAGAAGGATATATATACGCTTGAACCCATACAAAGGAGAGCAACTAAAATGATTCCAGAACTGAGAGACTTTAGTTATGAAGAACGCCTGACAGAATGTGGTTTAACAACTCTAGAAACAAGGAGGTTAAGAGGGGATCAGATTGAAGTTTTTAAGATATTGAATGGGTATGAAAATATTGATAGAAATATGGTTTTCTCACTCAAGAAGGATAGCAGAACTAGAGGACATGATGTAAAATTAGTAAAGGATCAATGTAGATTGGACATCAGGAAGCACTCGTTCTCACAGAGGACAATAAATGAATGGAACAAATTGTCTACAGATTGTGTAACTGCTAGCAGCGTGAATCTATTTAAAAACAAGGTTGACACATATCTCAGGAGGGCGGGCTATAAGTAGATGAACATTGTTGGACTCTCGATAAGCCAATGGCTTCCTTGTCCACTTGCCATCTGGGCCTTTGGCTTGGATGGCAAATCTTGTTAAATCTTGTTAAAAGATTGAGAACCACGTTTACCTAGGCAACATATCGAAATTCTTGACGATGGTCCTATATAATTTTGCGTATTTCTTCGTATGAATTTCCATGTTTGGTATTTGCATACAGTGAGGAGTTGGTGGGGACAGTGAATAACATTACGAACACTAGTGAGACGTTGGATGGGGACAGTGAATAACATTACGAATTAGTGAGGAGTTGGTGGGGACAGTGAATAACAGTACGAACTAGATAAAGGTAATCCAATATGAACGTTAAATTAAATATATGTATGTATCGAAAGTATTTGTCATAAACAATTAAAACAAATCAGGATTTATATATTTATCTAGATTATTATAATTTGACGCTTGTTGAAACTTTCTAAAGTGTTTTACAACGATTTGGCAGAATGTTTGATCAAACCGGAATGAATAGACTGATTGCTTCTCACTTTTAATACGGTAGATGCATAAAATCAAATGTTCTTAATACGTATAAAGTCATACTAAATACTTTACACTAATATATAAATGCATTTATACGTGTGTTTATCTGCGCATTTACGATTAAATAAATGACGTATATGTGTCGAAAGAAGTTGGCGTATATGTCGCCGCTAGATGGATGTCATCTAGTCACTGAATGGAATTTCCGCAAAGGAAAAAGTTATGCGGTTCTACCAAAAAACTCCTTCCAAATTCACCAAAGACAGCACTAATTTGAGCATAACTAATGACGACTAAAACCGTTATTTATCAAAAAAGTCGGATTGAGCCATTAGTTTAAAAAAGATGTGTAACGACGTCGATGATTGAAAATAAGCGAGGACTGGAGCAGTGAACGAGACTGCAGGTGGAGAGGGATTCGACTACCGCCGCCGCCGCCGCCGCCGCCGCCACCGAAGCCATTCGATCGATTGTATCTGACGTGTCTCGAAGTTCTGCAGGTTTCTGTGAGCAAGTGATTCTACAGGCGGTCGGGTTAATGTTGGACAACTTGCCGTACGATTGGCCTGCTGAGAGTTTTACAGCGCGTCGTCTATCAGAAGGCAGTAGAGCACGATGTGTCGAGACCGGCCTCGGTCACACAAACTAGATGACCAGAACAGTACTTAACTATGCGAGTTAGCACTATTATATATGAAAATGGACTACATAATATACCAGCATGAAACTTGGTACCGGACTATATTATGTTGAAGGGAGTATTGATACCTATATGAGTGTTGGCTCAACTGTGCTTTTAAAACCCTCGAATTGAGCGAGAGGGTCTTGAAAGTTGCCTACGTAAGTATGTACATAAATACATTCATACATACATACACACATACACACATGCACACACACACACGCGCACGCACGCAAACACACACACACACACACACACACACGTACACAGACACACTACACGCACGCACGCACGCACGCACGCACGCACGCACGCACGCACGCACGCACGCACGCACGCACGCACGCACGCACGCACAGTGATGTAGGTGGAAGGGCACGATAATAGCTAGGTCAGACACCCCCAGCAGCGCCAGGTGTGCATTGGTCGCCTGATTGCCCGTGTCCTCTGTGTCAGTGTAGCGCACGCTGCGCGGTTCCCTTATTTGAAACACCAACAAAATGAGCCTAATTCCAACCGGCTGAACATCTCACATGTTGACTGCGGCCAATAAATCCTACCGTACATTCGCTGATGCAATTGCAACATTGCAATAACACGTAGCGTTTTATAGCCGATGTCACTTCTGAAAGCTGCACAGTTTTGTCAATCAGGACTCATTTTATTATTGAATAATGTTTTTTTGCGATGAGGCGTCAGCGACGCATAACTTGAATGTGTGTTGCATTTCGGTTTTATCTTGACCAAATGACCCATACACAGTAGTAGCTAACACAGTGTGGGAGGCTCGCAGTGAGCGGGTTATCGGATGGACGCTCGTCTATTAGGAGAAATGTTAATCATTGTTTTTGGATATCCATATATTAAAACAAATAGTGTTTTCGTCAGGATAATTAGTAGTAACCTAATTTTTTTCATTGATTATGCCAACTATTATATAAGAGATTCACATTGATTAACGAATAGACTGGTTTTTTAGCATACACATCAAATGAGTGTTACTTTATTTGTTATGTTTATATTAGTCGGAGCAACACATTTAACTAACCGGATGCACATAAAGTGCGACGTAAGGGTCTTGAACACCTCTTTCCATTCCTCCAGCGCTTTTTGAACACCTCCTTCCACTCCTCCAGCGCTTCTTGAACACCTCCTTCCACTCCTTGTAACGCTTCTTGAACACCTCCTTTCACTCCTCCAGCGCTTCTTGAACACCTCCTTTCACTCCTTTTAACGTTTCTTGAACACATCCTTTCACTCCTTGTAACGCTTCTTGAACACCTCCTTTCACTCCTTGTAACGCTTCTTGAACACATCCTTTCACTCCTTGTAACGCTTCTTGAACACCTCCTTTCACTCCTCCAGAGCTTCTTGAACACCTCCTTTCATTCCTTGTAACGCTTCTTGAACACATCCTTTCACTCTTTGTAACGCTTCTTGAACACATCCTTTCACTCCTTGTAACGCTTCTTGAACACATCCTTTCACTCTTTGTAACGCTTCTTGAACACCTCCTTCCACTCCTCCAGAGCTTCTTGAACACCTCCTTTCATTCCTTGTAACGCTTCTTGAACACATCCTTTCACTCTTTGTAACGCTTCTTGAACACATCCTTTCACTCCTTGTAACGCTTCTTGAACACATCCTTTCACTCCTTGTAACGCTTCTTGAACACATCCTTTCACTCATCCAGAGCTTCTTGAACACATCCTTTCACTCCTTTTAACGCTTCTTGAACACATCCTTTCACTCCTTGTAACGCTTCTTGAACACCTCCTTCCACTCCTCCAGCGCTTCTTGAACACATCCTTTCACTCATCCAGAGCTTCTTGAACACCTCCTTTCACTCCTTTTAACGCTTCTTGAACACATCCTTTCACTCCTTGTAACGCTTCTTGAACACCTCCTTCCACTCCTCCAGCGCTTCTTGAACACATCCTTTCACTCCTTGTAACGCTTCTTGAACACATCCTTTCACTCCTTGTAACGCTTCTTGAACACCTCATTCCACTCCTTGTAACGCTTCTTGAACACATCCTTTCACTCCTTGTAACGCTTCTTGAACACATCGTTTAACTCTTCCAGAGCTTCTTGAACACATTTAACTAACCGGATGCAAATAAAGTGCGACCTAAAGGTCTTGAACACCTCTTTCCATTCCTCCAGCGCTTTTTGAACACCTCCTTCCACTCCTCCAGCGCTTCTTGAACACCTCCTTCCACTCCTTGTAACGCTTCTTGAACACCTCCTTTCACTCCTCCAGCGCTTCTTGAACACCTCCTTCCACTCCTTGTAACGCTTCTTGAACACCTCCTTCCACTCCTCCAGCGCTTCTTGAACACATCCTTCCACTCCTTGTAACGCTTCTTGGACACCTCCTTCCACTCCTCCAGCGCTTCTTGAACACCTCCTTTCACTCCTCCAGCGCTTCTTGAACACCTCATTCCACTCCTTGTAACGCTTCTTGAACACCTCCTTTCACTCCTCCAGCGCTTCTTGAACACATCCTTCCACTCCTTGTAACGCTTCTTGAACACCTCCTTTCACTCCTCCAGTGCTTCTTGAGCACCTCATTCCACTCCTTGTAACGCTTCTTGGACACCTCCTTCACTCCTCCAGCGCTTCTTGAACACCTCCTTTCACTCCTCCAGCGCTTCTTGAACACCTCATTCCACTCCTTGTAACGCTTCTTGAACACCTCCTTTCACTCCTCCAGCGCTTCTTGAACACCTCCTTCCACTCCTTGTAACGCTTCTTGAACACCTCCTTTCACTCCTCCAGCGCTTCTTGAACACATCCTTCCACTCCTTGTAACGCTTCTTGGACACCTCCTTCCACTCCTCCAGAGCTTCTTGAACACCTCCTTTCACTCCTTTTAACGCTTCTTGAACACATCCTTTCACTCCTTTTAACGCTTCTTGAACACATCCTTTCACTCCTTGTAACGCTTCTTGAACACCTCCTTCCACTCCTTTTAACGCTTCTTGAACACATCCTTTCACTCCTTGTAACGCTTCTTGAACACCTCCTTCCACTCCTCCAGCGCTTCTTGAACACATCCTTTCACTCCTTGTAACGCTTCTTGAACACATCCTTTCACTCCTTGTAACGGTTCTTGAACACCTCATTCCACTCCTTGTAACGCTTCTTGAACACATCCTTTCACTCCTTGTAACGCTTCTTGAACACATCGTTTCACTCTTCCAGAGCTTCTTGAACACATCCTTTCACTCCTCCAGAGCTTCTTGAACACCTCCTTTCACTCCTTGTAACGCTTCTTGAACACATCCTTTCACTCCTTGTAACGCTTCTTGAACACCTCCTTTCACTCCTCCAGCGCTTCTTGAACACCTCCTTCCACTCCTCCAGCGCTTTTTGAACACATCCTTCCACTCCTCCAGAGCTTCTTGAACACATCCTTTCACATATAGGTAATCCAACACATTTCTTTCCGCAACATAAATATTGGTGAATACATCTAGAAACCGCATGAGCCAACCAGGCCTGTGACTTGTGGCAGTTGATTATTCTTGTGACACACACGCACGCACGCACGCACGCACGCACGCACGCACGCACGCACGCACGCACGCACGCACGCACATACAAAAGCACATGGAAACGCACACGCACACACACACCCACAGCACGCGCACGCACACACGCATACTCACATTATTTATTAATTTCCACCACTTCCCTGATATATTTAAGGAACACGAGATGCCACTTTTTAGTGTGCAAGCATTTCAGTGGGCCAGTACAGTAAGCTGAAATAGATTGACAATTCAATAGTTAGCACCACCTTGGATCAATAACCTGCGCATTGGTGCATCCTCAGTCGGGAAGGAAACATACATCACATCGAGCAGTCGGAGAGCGCCATGTATACGCTTAACCTAACACGCCCTCGCAATCCCGTAAATCTATCCATTTAGTTTTTCATAGCCACACGTACACACGTACACACTATCGGCTTATTCTCATTAGGCTTCTGCTCAAGGAAACACTACATGATTCCATTACCAGGCGTGTACAAGCTGCTCGTTAGCTGCTATCTAAAATCAGTCATTCTAGCTGCATCAGCGTTCTTCCCTTTCAACACCACTCGCACATGTCAAAGCCACAACGTCGTATACTACACAACACTCCCATGCACTATATAACACAACACTCCCATGCACTATACAACACACCACTCCCATGCACTATACAACACAACACTCCCATGCACTATACAACACAACACTCCCACGCACTATACAACACAACACTCCCATGCACTATACAACACAACACTCCCATGCACTATACAACACAGCACTCCCATGCACTATACAACACTTCCATACACTACATCACACTCCCACGCACCACACAACATGTCCGTGTACTACACCACACCCGTGTACGACATCACACTACCATGCACCACACAATACTCCCATGCATCATACCACACTCTCTTGCACTACATAACATTCCCATGCACAATATCACATTATCATGCACTACATAACCCTCACATGCACTGCACCACACTCCCATGCGGTTCCCCACACTACCATGCACTATACCACATCCACGCACGCACACACGCGCGCACACCACTGAACCAACGTGTCTAACCCAAGCCCCTCGCTCCTTAACTGAAAGGGCGACGCTATGTCGATACTTGCGGAATGAGTTTCCCGGTCAAAGCCTGATGCCCGATCGGCAAACCTATGTTCGTTACAAACTGGGCTGTACTAGAAACATGCAACCTAAAATATCAAACGTACGTTTCCTAATTATTTTTACACTAACCTTCGGCTGGATTCTATACACGTCAGTTGTCTGCACACAATTGTTTAATGCTTCATAAATGCAGTGTTTCAAGAAATGTATGGTGTTGGGCTGTGATCGTCATCAGCGTGTCAGCCTCCCGAAACAAGAGCAGTCACGTAACCTGCATCTCCAATGCGTGCTCTAACATCACGTGTAAGCTTCTGACTATTACGTCATTCCGGACAGTAATGTTACACTTTGACCGTTTTACAGCACGTATAATGTTTGCTACCATTGTCCAGTGGCACGGGAACATGTCGTATAGGATGACATCAAGTTACGCTGTGTATGTCAAGAGCCTATTCCGGTTGACAAGTTGTCACCGGATACCTCTAGTTAGTACACGGTCAGGCACTGAACGCGTGTAAACATTTAGGTAACATACGGATTTGATTACAGGTAATCGCTAAATTAAACAGTGCACATCCTAGGTGCAGTTTGCAACGGATATTTACAAGCGTCCAGGGGACCTATATAAGGTACGTTCTTATAATGCTCGGTGTTCAGTCTTTAGGACTGCTAAAAACGCTTTACACTCCACCCTTGACAGAACTGTTAATTCCAACACCAACTCGACTTCTCTGGGAAGCATTCAGCCACACAACAATAACTGCGCGAAGAGTATTCGTTCACATTATATTCATCCAGTGGTGTAGCTAAGATCTCGCGAAAGGGTAGGCCGGGGGACGGGGGAGGCCGGGGGGGGGGGGCGGGAGGAGGCCGGGGATGGACAAACTTAGTCTATCAAATAACGCGTGCAGTATAATGATTAGATTTAAATACCAATTAGTTCTTATAAAAAACAACCTCAGGTCACCGACTCACTTCACCTAGTGAACTTCACTTTGATCAGAGCTCATGAGTAGCCAGAATCCATGTTACTCCAACAGATTGATAAAAAAATGAACTGTTACATCTTTGGATCTTATGTGGCTGTTACAGAATAAGTGATCGACACATGGGAATTATGTGTAGCAATGCTGTTCCGTTAGCACCAATATCAGCTGTCCCGTTAGCACCAATATCAGCTGTCCCGTTAGCACCAATATCAGCTGCCCCGTTAGCACCAATATCAGCTGTCCCGTTAGCACCAACATCAGCTGTCCCGTTAGCACCAATATCAGCTGTCTCGCTAGCACCAATATCAGCTGTCCCGTTAGCACCAATATCAGCTGTCTCGTTAGCACCAGTATCAGCTGTCCCGTCCGCACCAAGATCAGCTGTCTCGTTAGCACCAATATCAGCTGTCCCGGTAGCACCAATATCAGCTGTCCCGTCCGCAACGCAATTTGTTTTATTAAAAGTCCAATAGCATGATTGTTATTGTGTTGTTTTACAAATAATTTAAATATGTATTTAGAAATATTATTCAGTTATATAATTTTGGTGTAAATGAAAGTGTCTACCATTAATAGGTATGTAGATATCAAGGTTGAATTATCTGAATGTCCCGTCCGCAAAAGAACGAATACCACGGAATTATATCGATTGAGTTAGTGGCAACGAAGCATGGGAAGCAAGCAGAGGTAGCGGGAGAAACCATTGATTGTGTGGAACATTAACACCCAATGTGGAACATTAACACCCAATATATACGTGACACTGATGCGCACATTCATTACGATTGTCAAGAAAAGCAACAAGCTCGAGACAGCGAGTGAACATGAAATCCTACTATACCTCACCGTTCGACTTGCGCCTCTCATGTATCTATCAATTCTATTTGAAAAACAATCACCTGTTGACATTTACACAGACAACACGCCATTTATTCCGATCATATATCGTCATCTGGGAACAAACATACAATGCAATGTACAATTTCTGCTACGAAGTTCTTCGTTTTTCTCTGCTATTTATTGTTGGCACATTTCAGGTATTCTTCGGTTTATATGATCATATTTGCTTTTCTTCCATGCCATCAGTGTCCACTTACGAATGTATGCAACATTCTCAATAAAGCTTAATTATACTGTTATGTATAAAGAGGTATCAGTATATTATGTTATATTTGTTTCATAATTAACCAGATTTCCCAATGAAACTGCAACCCGGCAATATATTAAAACATATTAACATGTGTCTGTCCGTCATTACACCCTGTACCTTTTTTGTGTCCGTCGACATACTCCGACCTCCGAACGCCCATCCTCAGTAGCCATTCCCCCAAGGTACACAACGCCACCACTGGATTCATCTCCTTACCATTCAACTTGATGTTCAACTCCTCTCTTTGCTCATTTCCGCCTTCTCAAGGCTCATCCTCAATCCACGCTTCTTGAACACCTCCTTCCACTCCACCAGTGCTCCTTGAACACCGCCTTCCACTCCTCCAGTGCTTCTTGAACACCTCCTTCCACTCCTCCACTGCTCCTTGAACACCTCCTTCCACTTATCCAGTACTTCTTGAACACATCCTTCCTCTCATCATGTGCTCTTTGAATAACTCCTTCCACTCATCCAGTGCTCCTTGAACACCTCCTGCCACTCACCCAACGCTTCTTGAACATCTCCTTCCACTCCTTCAGTGTTTCTTGAACACCTCCTTCCACACCTCCAGTGCTCCTTGAACACCTCCTTCCACTCCTCGAGTGCTCATTGAACACCTCCTTCCACTCCTCCAGCGCTCCTTGAAAACCTCCTTCCACTCCTCCAGTGCTCATTGAACACCTCCTTCCACTCCTCCAGTGCTCACTGAACACTTGCTTCCACTCCTCCAGTGCTCATTGAACTCCTACTTCCACTCCTCCAGTGCTCCTTGAACACCTCCTTCCACTCCTCCAGTGCTCATTGAACACCTCCTTCCACTCCTCCAGTGCTCATTGAACGCCTACTTCCACTCCTCCAGTGCTCATTGAACACCTCCTTCCACTCATCCAGTGCTCATTGAACGCCTACTTCCACTCCTCCAGTGCTCATTGAACACCTCCTTCCACTCCTCCAGTGCTCATTGAACACCTCCTTCCACTCCTCCAGTGCTCATTGAACGCCTACTTCCACTCCTCCAGTGCTCATTGAACGCCTCCTTCCACTCCACTCCTCCAGTGCTCATTGAACATCTCCTTCGACTCCTCCAGTGCTCATTGAACGCCTACTTCCACTCCTCCAGTGCTCATTGAACACCTCCTTCCACTCCTCCAGTGCTCATTGAACGCCTCCTTCCACTCCTCCAGTGCTCATTGAACACCTCCTTCCACTCCTCCAGTGCTCATTGAACACCTAATTCCACTCCTCCAGTGCTCATTGAACGCCTAATTCCACTCCTCCAGTGCTCACTGAACACCTCCTTCCACTCCTCCAGTGCTCATGGATCACCTCCTCCCACTCCTCCAGTGCTCATTGAACGCCTACTTCCACTCCTCCAGTGCTCATTGAACACTTCCTTCCACTCCTCCAGTGCTCATTGAACGCCTCCTTCCACTCCTCCAGTGCTCCTTGAACACCTCCTGTCACTCACCCAACGCTTCTTGAACATCTCCTTCCACTCCTCCAGTACTCCTTGAACACCTCCTTCCACTCCTCCAGTGCTCATTGAACACCTCCTTCCACTCCTCCAGTGCTCATTGAACGCCTCCTTCCACTCCTCCAGTACTCCTTGAACACCTCCTTCCGCTCATCCAGTGCTCCTTGAACACCTCCTTCCACTCCTCCAGTGCTCATTGAACACCTCCTTCCACTCCTCCAGTACTCCTTGAACACCTCCTTCCGCTCATCCAGTGCTCCTTGAACACCTCCTGCCACTCCTCCAGTCCTTCGTTCTGATCTGCCTGCTCATTAAGTCCATCATCTTTATACACAGTAAAGGACTAAGTGCACTTCCTTGCACCTAGCCGACGTTAAGTCGAATCCCATCCGACTTCCCAGCTTCCACAGACCAAACTTCTGCTTCTGATACTCCCGTCCGTCTCGGGGTTGTTGTGACCTTCTGACACTCCCGTCCGTCTCGGGGTTGTTGTGACCTTTTGGCACTTCCGTTCGTCTCGGGGTTGTTGTGACCGTCTGACACTCCCGTCCGTCTCGGGGTTGTTGTGACCGTCTGACACTCCCGCCCGTCTCGGGGTTGTTGTGACCTTCTGACACTTCCGTCCGTCTCGGGGTTGTTGTGACCTTCTGACACTACCGTCCGTCTCGTGGTTGTTGTGATCTTCTGACATTCCCGTCCGTCTCGGGGTTGCTGTAACCTTCTGACACTCCCGTCCATCTCTGGGTTGTTGAGACCTTCTGACACTCCCGTCCGTCTCGGGGTTGTTGTGACCGTCTGACACTCCCGTCCGTCTAGGGGTTGATGTGAACTTTTCTCTTGGAACTATTTTATGGATACACGACTGCAATTTTACAGGTAATTAAGGGTTCAAAAAAGACAAACCGTACAGACCACAACGCACAGTACACATTGAGAAAATTTGTTTATATGCATAGCCATTGCACTGTGAAAGCCATAGAACTTGTTGAAACAAAACCATACCGGTGAATTTAGAATCTGCCGCAGCGAACAATCGAATTTATGTTTGATATGTTGTATGTTTGACCTTCTTGGTGGAGCCACGGGTCTAAAGAAGCTCAATTTCGCTTATATGATTTCATGAATATCACAAATTGTTCCTAATTCGAAAATAAAAACGAGTACCTTTTCACAGTCAATGCAAATTGTGTAAGTGTCCCAACTGATTCGTTCCAGCCCACGATGTAATAGAAGGCGCCTACCTACTATACGAATCAATGTCTTCTATCGCTCTTTTCAACTTGTGTAGAAAATATTCGTTTCGTCGGCTGTCAGAGCTGCTAAGCATTCAGCAAGTTGTCGAAACTGAACTCGGAGCCAAGCACACCGAGTTATCTCTGGAAACCGGTGTAGCCTGGGCGACCGTGCTTCTAGGGCTAAGGTAGCCAGGGCGACCGTGCTTCTAGGGCTAAGGTAGCCAGGGCGACCGTGCTTCTAGGGCTAAGGTAGCAAGGGCGACCGTGCTTCTAGGGCTAACGCTCCTTGGTGGCGAACTTTTTGCCCCAAAGCACCAGGTTATCTAAACGGCTACTCAAATATTATTAAAGCAAATCCTGTCTGTCTGTGTTAAGATTAACGGATATAAATGTTACATTGTGTGTGAACGATAAAACATATTCAGAACATGCAATCATCCGATGTGTTTTTAATGTATTAAAATGGTAGTTTCAAATAAATCGGTCGACCATTCATGTAATCGGTAACACATGCCATTTGTAATCACGTGTGGCTAGTATATCAGATGTTGAACGTAACAATCAACATTGTCAACATCCATGTACCTTGTGAAATAATGGAAAGAGTAGCGTTCGAACTTAACATTGTCCCTCGAGTTTCGTCACGCCATCAGACGACTATTAAATGAGCAACTGGCACACACATCAACGCGAGAACACATCCAAACTGCACATACACACACATACACATGCACATACTCATACACGTACCTGTCCGGCCGACGTGGAACACACAAACTGTTAGTAAGGTCAGACCAGCCACACCTTGCGTCCATTCATGTGATGATGTTCGTAACTTCATCGTGACAAAACACACACCGAGCGAGTGACTACAGCCTGGTTCGTGCGACGTTCGAGCGTTGCCGCCGTCCGCACGTCGTTTGTCACGGCCGAGTCTCGAGACGTCAGTTATCCTGCCAGCGTACGGCCGACAGACAACGACATCTGGCGATCATTGTGCATCTCAACAGACCAGTGTGCGGCCTCCTCGATGCTATCGCCCTAGTGATTAAATTCCATTGCATTCGCATTGCATTAACTGTCGCGTAATTTGGTGAGGTTTCATTGAAGTATTGCTCTCTCTTTCATTGCCTTACAGCGATCACAATAATATTATGTACTGCTCTCTCTTTCATTGCCTTACATCGATCACAATAATATTATGTACTGCTCTCTCTTTCATTGCCTTACAGCGATCACAATAATATTATGTACTGCTCTCTCTTTCATTGCCTTACAGCGATCACAATAATATTATGTATTGCTCTCTCTTTCACTGCCTTACAGCGATCACAATAATATTATGTATTGCTCTCTCTTTCATTGCCTTACAGCGATCACAATAATATTATGTATTGCTCTCTCTTTCATTGCCTTACAGCGATCACAATAATATTATGTATTGCTCTCTCTTTCATTGCCTTACAGCGATCACAATAATATTATGTATTGCTCTATCTTTCATTGCCTTACATCGATCACAATAATATTATGTATTGCTCTCTCTCTTTCATTGCCTTACAGCGATTACAATAATATTATGTATTGCTCTCTCTTTCATTGCCTTACAGCGATCACAATAATATTATGTATTGCTCTATCTTTCATTGCCTTACATCGGTCACAATAATATTATGTATTGCTCTATCTTTCATTGCCTTACATCGATCACAATAATGTTATGTACTGCTCTCTCTTTAATTGCCTTACAGCGATCACAATAATATTATGTCTTGCTCTCTCTTTCATTGCCTTACAGCGATCACAATAATATTATGTATTGTTCTCTCTTTCATTGCCTTACAGCGATCACAATAATATTATGTATTGCTCTCTCTTTCATTGCCTTACAGCGATCACAATAATATTATGTATTGCTCTCTCTTTCATTGCCTTACAGCGATCACAATAATATTATGTATTGTTCTCTCTTTCATTGCATTACAGCGATCATAATAATATTATGTATTGCTCTCTCTTTCATTGCCTTACATCGATCACAATAATATTATGTATTGCTCTATCTTTCATTGCCTTACAGCAAGCACAATAATATCATGTATTGCTCTCTCTTTCATTGCCTTAAAGCGATCACAATAATATTATGTATTGCTCTCTCTTTCATTGCCTTACAGCGATCACAATAATATTATGTATTGCTCTCTCTTTCATTGCCTTACAGCGATCACAATAATATTATGTATTGCTCTCTCTTTCATTGCCTTACAGCGATCACAATAATATTATGTATTGCTCTATCTTTCATTGCCTTACAGCGATCACAATAATATTATGTATTGGTGTCTCTCTTTCATTGCCTTACAGCGATCACAATAATATTATGTACTGCTCTCTCTTTCATTGCCTTACATCGATCACAATAATATTATGTACTGCTCTCTCTTTCATTGCCTTACAGCGATCACAATAATATTATGTATTGCTCTCTCTTTCATTGCCTTACAGCGATCACAATAATATTATGTATTGCTCTCTCTTTCATTGCCTTACAGCGATCACAATAAAATTATGCATTGCTCTCTCTTTCATTGCCTTACAGCGATCACAATAATATTATGCATTGCTCTCTCTTTCATTGCCTTACAGCGATCACAATAATATTATGCATTGCTCTCTCTTTCATTGCCTTACAGCGATCACAATAATATTATGCATTGCTCTCTCTTTCATTGCCTTACAGCGATCACAATAATATTATGTATTGCTCTCTCTTTCATTGCATTACAGCGATCACAATAAAATTATGCATTGCTCTCTCTTTCATTGCCTTACAGCGATCACAATAATATTATGTATTGCTCTATCTTTCATTGCCTTACATCGATCACAATAATATTATGTATTGCTCTCTCTCTTTCATTGCCTTACAGCGATCACAATAATATTATGTATTGCTCTCTCTTTCATTGCCTTACAGCGATCACAATAATATTATGTATTGCTCTATCTTTCATTGCCTTACATCGATCACAATAATATTATGTATTGCTCTATCTTTCATTGCCTTACATCGATCACAATAATGTTATGTACTGCTCTCTCTTTCATTGCCTTACAGCGATCACAATAATATTATGTATTGCTCTCTCTTTCATTGCCTTACAGCGATCACAATAATATTATGTATTGCTCTCTCTTTCGTTGCCTTACAGCGATCACAATAATATTATGTATTGCTCTATCTTTCATTGCCGTACTGCGATCGCAATATGTGTAGGCAAACTGGCATGATTTATTTCATCGCCAAATGGTGTATGTTGTGACATTGATGTCAGTTTGACATTAGATGGCAGTGTGACATTGTGTGGCTGTGTGACATTAGGTGGCTGTGCGACAATAGATGCTAATATTTGAATTCTTAGTATCTACGAATTACCTTCATCTACCAATTTAGCGATTCGTTCAACAACAAAGACAATAACATCTTTGACATGGCTCTGTTCATGTAGACATGACTCAAATTTCTCGAATCCCATGCCATTTGGAATTTATTTATAAATCAATGTGCTTACGAAGGAACTCTACAATCGTTGATTAATGTTTCTTGTTTGCATACTATTTATATTGAACTCACTGGTCTGCGGTTTTCTGAATAGCGGTAATATTTTCTTGTTTTCATTCTAAAGGAACTACTCTCTCTTACAAGTTTAAAGTTAGTCTAAGTAGGCTTCGCACGCATACTGTTCCTGCGAACGCACACACACCCCGTGTTAGTTTCTAATAGTCTTCGCTAGGTATTTCTATATATAACACGGTGGTTGACCTTCTTTTAGGGGTATCAATATTGACTTCTGTGAATCCCTTAAATTGGCAGTCGGTTTCCCATTCACCAGCTGTTGTTTCTGCAGCGTTGCCAGTGGACGTGAATGAGATTAGTCAAAAACATAACACTGGCCCGCACGTGGAATAATCTGTTTCTTTCCACGAGTACGTTTTTTTTCTCCAGATATTCTGTGGTTGGACATGTTACTTGCCATCATATCGTTATTAAACATGTTCGGTTGTACAAACTTAATTTTAGCCAGTGATTGTTTCAATGCCAACATTTCGATTCTAATTATGATTACAGAACACCGGAAACTACACTTGTGATTATAATTATTATGTCCAAAACGTTAGTAAAAAAAATCGGTTGCTAGCGCTGATATTTGATTAGAAATACATTATCTTCGTCATTGTAAAACATCCAAATTAATGGTTTATCCATTTGTCCGCTTACGGTTTGTGTTCTTATGTCGGCAGTTGTGATATGTCTAATCGTATCTAACTATATGCGTACCGTATTTATATATCACTAACATACATACCGCTTACCATACCTATACATACCCAACAAATGAAGTCAAATGGGGGTCATAGCCCAATCCCCCAACAACAACAAAATACGCCTCTGCACTTTGGCTACATTGGTGCTCCTTCTGTTGGACTGACGGCCGAGGCGAGGCTGACATCTACAATGGTCCTCGAGTTTTGTTTTCCTTCTCATTTAACACTGATCCCGTTTCACTGCCGTCTCCACTCCCCATAGTATTCCCATGTCAGTCGCCGTCTCCCTCTTGTGTCCAGCCCACTTTATCTGACTCCTCACCAGTCAGTCGCCGTCTTCCTCTTGTGTCCAGCCCACTTTATCTGACTCCTCACCAATCAGTCGCCGTCTCCTTCTTGTGTCCAGCCCACTTTAACTGACTCCTCACCAGTCAGTCGCCGTCTTCCTCTTGTGTCCAGCCCACTTTATCTGACACCTCACCAGTCAGTCGCCGTCTTCCTCTTGTGTCCATCCCACTTTAACTGACTCCTCACCAGTCAGTAGCCGTCTCCCTCTTGTGTCCAGCCCACTTTATCTGACTCTTCACCAGTCAGACGCCGTCTTCCTCTTGTGTCCAGCCCACTTTAACTGACTCCTCACCAGTCAGTCGCCGTCTTCCTCTTGTGTCCAGCCCATTTTAACTGACTCCTCACCAGTCAGTCGCCGTCTCCCTCTTGTGTCCAGCCCACTTAAACTGACTCCTCACCAGTCAGTCGCCGTCTTCCTCTTGTGTCCAGCCCACTTAAACTGACTCCTCACCAGTCAGTCGCCGTCTCCCCCTTGTGTCCAGCCCATTTTAACTGACTCCTCACCAGTCAGTCGCCGTCTCCCTCTTGTGTCCAGCCCACTTTAACTGACTCCTCACCAGTCAGTCGCCGTCTTCCTCTTGTGTCCAGCCCACTTTAACTGACTCCTCACCAGTCAGTCGCCGTCTTCCTCTTGTGTCCAGCCCACTTTAACTGACTCCTCACCAGTCAGTCGCTGTCTCCCTCTTGTGTCCAGCCCACTTTATCTGACTCCTCACCAGTCAGTCGCTGTCTCCCTCTTGTGTCCAGCCCACTTTAACTGACCCCTCACCAGTCAGTCGCCGTCTCCCTCTTGTTTCCAGCCCACTTTAACTGACTCCTCACCAGTCAGTCGCTGTCTTCCTCTTGTTTCAAGCCCACTTTAACTGACTCCTCACCAGTCAGTCGCTGTATCCCTCTTGTTTCAAGCCCACTTTAACTGACTCCTCACCAGTCAGTCGCTGTCTTCCTCTTGTTTCAAGCCCACTTTAACTGACTCCTCACCAGTCAGTCGCCGTCTTCCTCTTGTTTCCAGCCCACTTTAACTGACTCCTCACCAGTCAGTCGCTGTCTTCCTCTTGTGTCCAGCCCACATTAACTGACTCCTCACCAGTCAGTCGCCGTCTCCATCTTGTGTCCAGCCCACTTAAACTGACTCCTCACCAGTCAGTCGCCGTCTCCCTCTTGTGTCCAGCCCACTTAAACTGACTCCTCACCAGTCAGTCGCCGTCTTCCTCTTGTGTCCAGCCCACTTTATCTGACTCCTCACCAGTCAGTCGCCGTCTCCCTCTTGTGTCCAGCCCACTTTAACTGACTCCTCACCAGTCAGTCGCCGTCTTCCTCTTGTGTCCAGCCCACTTTATCTGACTCCTCACCAGTCAGTCGCCGTCTTCCTCTTGTGTCCAGCCCACTTTAACTGACTCCTCACCAGTCAGTCGCCGTCTCCCTCTTGTGTCCAGCCCACTTTATCTGACTCCTCACCAGTCAGACGCCGTCTTCCTCTTGTGTCCAGCCCACTTTAACTGACTCCTCACCAGTCAGTCGCCGTCTTCCTCTTGTGTCCAGCCCATTTTAACTGACTCCTCACCAGTCAGTCGCCGTCTCCCTCTTGTGTCCAGCCCACTTAAACTGACTCCTCACCAGTCAGTCGCCGTCTTCCTCTTGTGTCCAGCCCACTTAAACTGACTCCTCACCATTCAGTCGCCGTCTCCCCCTTGTGTCCAGCCCATTTTAACTGACTCCTCACCAGTCAGTCGCCGTCTCCCCCTTGTGTCCAGCCCACTTTAACTGACTCCTCACCAGTCAATCGCCGTCTTCCTCTTGTGTCCAGCCCACTTTAACTGACTCCTCACCAGTCAGTCGCTGTCTCCCTCTTGTGTCCAGCCCACTTTATCTGACTCCTCACCAGTCAGTCGCTGTCTCCCTCTTGTGTCCAGCCCACTTTAACTGACCCCTCACCAGTCAGTCGCCGTCTCCCTCTTGTTTCCAGCCCACTTTAACTGACTCCTCACCAGTCAGTCGCTGTCTTCCTCTTGTTTCAAGCCCACTTTAACTGACTCCTCACCAGTCAGTCGCTGTCTTCCTCTTGTTTCAAGCCCACTTTAACTGACTCCTCACCAGTCAGTCGCCGTCTTCCTCTTGTTTCCAGCCCACTTTAACTGACTCCTCACCAGTCAGTCGCCGTCTTCCTCTTGTTTCCAGCCCACTTTAACTGACTCCTCACCAGTCAGTCGCTGTCTTCCTCTTGTGTCCAGCCCACATTAACTGCCTCCTCACCAGTCAGTCGCCGTCTCCATCTTGTGTCCAGCCCACTTAAACTGACTCCTCACCAGTCAGTCGCCGTCTCCCTCTTGTGTCCAGCCCACTTAAACTGACTCCTCACCAGTCAGTCGCCGTCTCCCTCTTGTGTCCAGCCCACTTTAACTGACTCCTCACCAGTCAGTCGCCGTCTCCCTCTTGTGTCCAGCCCACTTTAACTGACTCCTCACCAGTCAGTCGCCGTCTTCCTCTTGTGTCCAGCCCACTTTAACTGACTCCTCACCAGTCAGTCGCCGTCTTCCTCTTGTGTCCAGCCCACTTTAACTGACTCCTCACCAGTCAGTCGCCGTCTTCCTCTTGTGTCCAGCCCACTTTAACTGACTCCTCACCAGTCAGTCGCCGTCTTCCTCTTGTGTCCAGCCCACTTTAACTGACTCCTCACCAGTCAGTCGCCGTCTCCCTCTTGTGTCCAGCCCATTTTAACTGACTCCTCACCAGTCAGTCGCCGTCTCCCTCTTGTGTCCAGCCCACTTTAACTGACTCCTCACCAGTCAGTCGCCGTCTTCCTCTTGTGTCCAGCCCACTTAAACTGACTCCTCACCAGTCAGTCGCCGTCTCCCTCTTGTGTCCAGCCCACTTTAACTGACTCCTCACCAGTCAGTCGCCGTCTCCCTCTTGTGTCCAGCCCACTTTAACTGACTCCTCACCAGTCAGTCGCCGTCTTCCTCTTGTGTCCAGCCCACTTTAACTGACTCCTCACCAGTCAGTCGCCGTCTCCCTCTTGTGTCCAGCCCACTTTAACTGACTCCTCACCAGTCAGTCGCCGTCTCCCTCTTGTGTCCAGCCCACTTTAACTGCCTCCTCACCAGTCAGTCGCCGTCTCCCTCTTGTGTCCAGCCCACTTTAACTGACTCCTCACCAGTCAGTCGCCGTCTCCCTCTTGTGTCCAGCCCACTTAAACTGACTCCTCACCAGTCAGTCGCCGTCTCCCTCTTGTGTCCAGCCCACTTTAACTGACCCCTCACCAGTCAGTCGCCGTCTTCCTCTTGTGTCCAGCCCACTTTAACTGACTCCTCACCAGTCAGTCGCCGTCTCCCTCTTGTGTCCAGCCCATTTTAACTGACTCCTCACAAGTCAGTCGCCGTCTCCCTCTTGTGTCCAGCCCACTTTAACTGACTCCTCAACAGTCAGTCGCCGTCTTCCTCTTGTGTCCAGCCCACTTTAACTGACTCCTCACCAGTCAGTCGCTGTCTCCCTCTTGTGTCCAGCCCACTTTAACTGACTCCTCACCAGTCAGTCGCCGTCTCCCTCTTGTGTCCAGCCCACTTAAACTGACTCCTCACCAGTCAGTCGCCGTCTCCCTCTTGTGTCCAGCCCACTTAAACTGACTCCTCACCAGTCAGTCGCCGTCTTCCTCTTGTGTCCAGCCCACTTTATCTGACTCCTCACCGGTCAGTCGCCGTCTTCCTCTTGTGTCCAGCCCACTTTAACTGACTCCTCACCAGTCAGTCGCCGTCTCCCTATTGTGTCCAGCCCACTTAAACTGACTCATCACCAGTCAGTCGCCGTCTCCCTCTTGTGTCCAGCCCATTTTAACTGACTCCTCACCAGTCAGTCGCTGTCTCCCTCTTGTGTCCAGCCCACTTTATCTGACTCTTCACCAGTCAGTCGCTGTCTCCCTCTTGTGTCCAGCCCACTTTAACTGACTCCTCACCAGTCAGTCGCCGTCTCCCTCTTGTTTCCAGCCCACTTTAACTGACTCCTCACCAGTCAGTCGCTGTCTCCCTCTTGTGTCCAGCCCACTTTATCTGACTCCTCACCAGTCAGTCGCTGTCTCCCTCTTGTGTCCAGCCCACTTTAACTGACTCCTCACCAGTCAGTCGCCGTCTCCCTCTTGTTTCCAGCCCACTTTAACTGACTCCTCACCAGTCAGTCGCCGTCTTCCTCTTGTTTCCAGCCCACTTTAACTGACTCCTCACCAGTCAGTCGCCGTCTTCCTCTTGTTTCCAGCCCACTTTAACTGACTCCTCACCAGTCAGTCGCCGTCTTCCTCTTGTGTCCAGCCCACTTTAACTGCCTCCTCACCAGTCAGTCGCCGTCTCCATCTTGTGTCCAGCCCACTTAAACTGACTCCTCACCAGTCAGTCGCCGTCTCCCTCTTGTGTCCAGCCCACTTAAACTGACTCCTCACCAGTCAGTCGCCGTCTTCCTCTTGTGTCCAGCCCACTTTATCTGACTCCTCACCAGTCAGTCGCCGTCTTCCTCTTGTGTCCAGCCCACTTTAACTGACTCCTCACCAGTCAGTCGCCGTCTCCCTCTTGTGTCCAGCCCACTTTAACTGACTCCTCACAAGTCAGTCGCCGTCTTCCTCTTGTGTCCAGCCCACTTTAACTGACTCCTCACCAGTCAGTCGCCGTCTTCCTCTTGTGTCCAGCCCACTTTAACTGACTCCTCACCAGTCAGTCGCCGTCTTCCTCTTGTGTCCAGCCCACTTTAACTGACTCCTCACCAGTCAGTCGCTGTCTCCCTCTTGTGTCCAGCCCACTTTAACTGACTCCTCACCAGTCAGTCGCTGTCTCCCTCTTGTGTCCAGCCCACTTTAACTGACTCCTCACCAGTCAGTCGCCGTCTCCCTCTTGTTTCCAGCCCACTTTAACTGACTCCTCACCAGTCAGTCGCCGTCTCCCTCTTGTGTCCAGCCCACTTTAACTGACTCCTCACCAGTCAGTCGCTGTCTCCTCTTGTGTCCAGCCCACTTTAACTGACTCCTCACCAGTCAGTCGCCGTCTCCCTCTTGTGTCCAGCCCACTTTAACTGACTCTCACCAGTCAGTCGCCGTCTTCCTCTTGTGTCCAGCCCACTTTAACTGACTCCTCACCAGTCAGTCGCCGTCTTCCTCTTGTGTCCAGCCCACTTTAACTGACTCCTCACCAGTCAGTCGCCGTCTCCCTCTTGTGTCCAGCCCACTTTAACTGACTCCTCACCAGTCAGTCGCTGTCTCCTCTTGTGTCCAGCCCACTTTAACTGACTCCTCACCAGTCAGTCGCCGTCTTCCTCTTGTGTCCAGCCCACTTTAACTGACTCCTCACCAGTCAGTCGCCGTCTTCCTCTTGTGTCCAGCCCACTTTAACTGACTCCTCACCAGTCAGTCGCTGTCTCCCTCTTGTGTCCAGCCCACTTTAACTGACTCCTCACCAGTCAGTCGCCGTCTTCCTCTTGTGTCCAGCCCACTTTAACTGACTCCTCACCAGTCAGTCGCCGTCTTCCTCTTGTGTCCAGCCCACTTTAACTGACTCCTCACCAGTCAGTCGCCGTCTTCCTCTTGTGTCCAGCCCACTTTAACTGACTCCTCACCAGTCAGTCGCTGTCTCCCTCTTGTGTCCAGCCCACTTTAACTGACTCCTCACCAGTCAGTCGCTGTCTTCCTCTTGTGTCCAGCCCACTTTAACTGACTCCTCACCAGTCAGTCGCTGTCTCCCTCTTGTGTCCAGCCCACTTTAACTGACTCCTCACCAGTCAGTCGCTGTCTCCCTCTTGTGTCCAGCCCACTTTAACTGACTCCTCACCAGTCAGTCGCTGTCCCTCTTGTGTCCAGCCCACTTTAACTGACTCCTCACCAGTCAGTCGCTGTCTCCCTCTTGTGTCCAGCCCACTTTAACTGACTCCTCACCAGTCAGTCGCCGTCTTCCTCTTGTTTCCAGCCCACTTTAACTGACTCCTCACCAGTCAGTCGCTGTCTCCCTCTTGTGTCCAGCCCACTTTAACTGACTCCTCACCAGTCAGTCGCTGTCTCCTCTTGTGTCCAGCCCACTTTAACTGACTCCTCACCAGTCAGTCGCGCGTCTCCCTCTTGTGTCCAGCCCACTTTATCTGACTCCTCACCAGTCAGTCGCTGTCTCCCTCTTGTGTCCAGCCCACTTTAACTGACTCCTCACCAGTCAGTCGCCGTCTCCCTCTTGTGTCCAGCCCACTTTAACTGACTCCTCACCAGTCAGTCGCTGTCTCCCTCTTGTGTCCAGCCCACTTTAACTGACTCCTCACCAGTCAGTCGCTGTCTCCTCTTGTGTCCAGCCCACTTTAACTGACTCCTCACCAGTCAGTCGCCGTCTTCCTCTTGTGTCCAGCCCACTTTAACTGACTCCTCACCAGTCAGTCGCTGTCTCCCTCTTGTGTCCAGCCCACTTTAACTGACTCCTCACCAGTCAGTCGCGTCTCCCTCTTGTGTCCAGCCCACTTTAACTGACTCCTCACCAGTCAGTCGCCGTCTTCCTCTTGTGTCCAGCCCACTTTAACTGACTCATCACCAGTCAGTCGCCGTCTTCCTCTTGTGTCCAGCCCACTTTAACTGACTCCTCACCAGTCAGTCGCCGTCTCCCTCTTGTGTCCAGCCCACTTTAACTGACTCCTCACCAGTCAGTCGCCGTCTTCCTCTTGTGTCCAGCCCACTTTAACTGACTCCTCACCAGTCAGTCGCTGTATCCTCTTGTGTCCAGCCCACTTTAACTGACTCCTCACCAGTCAGTCGCCGTCTCCCTCTTGTGTCCAGCCCACTTTAACTGACTCCTCACCAGTCAGTCGCCGTCTCCTCTTGTGTCCAGCCCACTTAAACTGACTCCTCACCAGTCAGTCGCCGTCTCCCTCTTGTGTCCAGCCCACTTTAACTGACTCCTCACCAGTCAGTCGCCGTCTTCCTCTTGTGTCCAGCCCACTTTATCTGACTCCTCACCAGTCAGTCGCCGTCTTCCTCTTGTGTCCAGCCCACTTTAACTGACTCCTCACCAGTCAGTCGCCGTCTCCCTCTTGTGTCCAGCCCACTTTAACTGACTCCTCACCAGTCAGTCGCCGTCTCCTCTTGTGTCCAGCCCATTTTAACTGACTCCTCACCAGTCAGTCGCTGTCTCCCTCTTGTGTCCAGCCCACTTTAACTGACTCTCACCAGTCAGTCGCTGTCTCCCTCTTGTGTCCAGCCCACTTTAACTGACTCCTCACCAGTCAGTCGCCGTCTCCTCTTGTTTCCAGCCCACTTTAACTGACTCCTCACCAGTCAGTCGCTGTCTCCTCTTGTGTCCAGCCCACTTTATCTGACTCTCACCAGTCAGTCGCTGTCTCCCTCTTGTGTCCAGCCCACTTTAACTGACTCCTCACCAGTCAGTCGCCGTCTCTCCTCTTGTGTCCAGCCCACTTTAACTGACTCCTCACCAGTCAGTCGCTGTCTTCCTCTTGTGTCCAGCCCACTTTAACTGACTCCTCACCAGTCAGTCGCTGTATCCTCTTGTTTCCAGCCCACTTTAACTGACTCCTCACCAGTCAGTCGCTGTCTTCCTCTTGTGTCCAGCCCACTTTAACTGACTCCTCACCAGTCAGTCGCCGTCTTCCTCTTGTTTCCAGCCCACTTTAACTGACTCCTCACCAGTCAGTCGCTGTCTTCCTCTTGTGTCCAGCCCACTTTAACTGACTCCTCACCAGTCAGTCGCCGTCTCCTCTTGTGTCCAGCCCACTTTAACTGACTCCTCACCAGTCAGTCGCCGTCTCCCTCTTGTGTCCAGCCCACTTAAACTGACTCCTCACCAGTCAGTCGCCGTCTTCCTCTTGTGTCCAGCCCACTTTAACTGACTCCTCACCAGTCAGTCGCCGTCTTCCTCTTGTGTCCAGCCCACTTTAACTGACTCCTCACCAGTCAGTCGCCGTCTCCCTCTTGTGTCCAGCCCACTTTAACTGACTCCTCACCAGTCAGTCGCCGTCTTCCTCTTGTTCCAGCCCACTTTAACTGACTCCTCACCAGTCAGTCGCCGTCTTCCTCTTGTGTCCAGCCCACTTTAACTGACTCCTCACCAGTCAGTCGCCGTCTTCCTCTTGTTTCCAGCCCACTTTAACTGACTCCTCACCAGTCAGTCGCTGTCTCCTCTTGTGTCCAGCCCACTTTAACTGACTCCTCACCAGTCAGTCGCTGTCTCCCTCTTGTGTCCAGCCCACTTTAACTGACTCCTCACCAGTCAGTCGCTGTCTCCCTCTTGTGTCCAGCCCACTTTAACTGACTCCTCACCAGTCAGTCGCTGTCTCCCTCTTGTGTCCAGCCCACTTTAACTGACTCCTCACCAGTCAGTCGCTGTCTCCCTCTTGTGTCCAGCCCACTTTAACTGACTCCTCACCAGTCAGTCGCCGTCTCCTCTTGTGTCCAGCCCACTTTAACTGACTCCTCACCAGTCAGTCGCCGTCTTCCTCTTGTGTCCAGCCCACTTTAACTGACTCCTCACCAGTCAGTCGCCGTCTCCCTCTTGTGTCAGCCCACTTTAACTGACTCCTCACCAGTCAGTCGCTGTCTCCCTCTTGTGTCCAGCCCACTTTAACTGACTCCTCACCAGTCAGTCGCTGTCTCCCTCTTGTGTCCAGCCCACTTTAACTGAATCCTCACCAGTCAGTCGCAGTCTTCCTCTTGTGTCCAGCCCACTTTAACTGACTCCTCACCAGTCAGTCGCCGTCTTCCTCTTGTGTCCAGCCCACTTTAACTGACTCCTCACCAGTCAGTCGCTGTCTCCCTCTTGTGTCCAGCCCATTTTAACTGATTCCTGACCAGTCAGTCGCCGTCTTCCTCTTGTGCCCAGCTCACTTTAACTGACTCCTCACCTGTCAGTCGCCGTCTTCCTCTTGTGTCCAGCCCACTTTAACTGACTCATCACTCGGCAGGCGCCGTCTTCCTCTTGTGTCCAGCCCACTTCAACTGACTCCTCACCAGTCAGTCGCTGTATCCCTCTTGTGTCCAGCCCACTTTAACTGACTCCTCACCAGTCAGTCGCTGTCTTCCTCTTGTGTCCAGCCCACTTTAACTGATTCCTGACCAGTCAGTCGCTGTATCCCTCTTGTGTCCAGCCCACTTTAACTGACTCCTCACCAGTCAGTCGCTGTCTCCCTCTTGTGTCCAGCCCACTTTAACTGACTCCTCACCAGTCAGTCGCTGTCTCCCTCTTGTGTCCAGCCCACTTTAACTGACTCCTCACCAGTCAGTCGCCGTCTTCCTCTTGTGTCCAGCCCACTTTAACTGACTCATCACCAGTCAGTCGCCGTCTTCCTCTTGTTTCCAGCCCACTTTAACTGACTCCTCACCAGTCAGTCGCTGTCTCCCTCTTGTGTCCAGCCCACTTTAACTGACTCCTCACCAGTCAGTCGCTGTCTCCCTCTTGTGTCCAGCCCACTTTAACTGACTCCTCACCAGTCAGTCGCAGTCTCCCTCTTGTGTCCAGCCCACTTTATCTGACTCCTCACCAGTCAGTCGCTGTCTCCCTCTTGTGTCCAGCCCACTTTAACTGACTCCTCACCAGTCAGTCGCTGTCTCCCTCTTGTGTCCAGCCCACTTTAACTGACTCCTCACCAGTCAGTCGCTGTCTCCCTCTTGTGTCCAGCCCACTTTAACTGACTCCTCACCAGTCAGTCGCAGTCTCCCTCTTGTGTCCAGCCCACTTTATCTGACTCCTCACCAGTCAGTCGCCGTCTTCCTCTTGTGTCCAGCCCACTTTAACTGACTCCTCACCAGTCAGTCGCTGTCTCCCTCTTGTGTCCAGCCCACTTTAACTGACTCCTCACCAGTCAGTCGCAGTCTCCCTCTTGTGTCCAGCCCACTTTATCTGACTCCTCACCAGTCAGTCGCCGTCTTCCTCTTGTGTCCAGCCCACTTTAACTGACTCCTCACCAGTCAGTCGCCGTCTTCCTCTTGTGTCCAGCCCACTTTAACTGACTCCTCACCAGTCAGTCGCCGTCTTCCTCTTGTGTCCAGCCCACTTTAACTGACTCCTCACCAGGCAGGCGCCGTCTTCCTCTTGTGTCCAGCCCACTTTAACTGACTCCTCACCAGTCAGTCGCTGTCTTCCTCTTGTGTCCAGCCCACTTTAACTGACTCCTCACCAGTCAGTCGCCGTCTCCCTCTTGTGTCCAGCCCACTTTAACTGACTCCTCACCAGTCAGTCGCCGTCTCCCTCTTGTGTCCAGCCCACTTTAACTGACTCCTCACCAGTCAGTCGCCGTCTCCCTCTTGTGTCCAGCCCACTTAAACTGACTCCTCACCAGTCAGTCGCCGTCTTCCTCTTGTGTCCAGCCCACTTTAACTGACTCCTCACCAGTCAGTCGCCGTCTTCCTCTTGTTTCCAGCCCACTTTAACTGACTCCTCACCAGTCAGTCGCTGTCTTCCTCTTGTGTCCAGCCCACTTTAACTGACTCCTCACCAGTCAGTCGCCGTCTCCATCTTGTGTCCAGCCCACTTAAACTGACTCCTCACCAGTCAGTCGCCGTCTCCCTCTTGTGTCCAGCCCACTTAAACTGACTCCTCACCAGTCAGTCGCTGTCTCCCTCTTGTGTCCAGCCCACTTTAACTGACTCCTCACCAGTCAGTCGCCGTCTCTCCTCTTGTGTCCAGCCCATTTTAACTGATTCCTCACCAGTCAGTCGCCGTCTTCCTCTTGTGTCCAGCCCACTTTAACTGACTCCTCACCTGTCAGTCGCCGTCTTCCTCTTGTGTCCAGCCCACTTTAACTGACTCCTCACCAGTCAGTCGCCGTCTTCCTCTTGTGTCCAGCCCAATTTAACTGACTCCTCACCAGTCAGTCGCTGTCTCCCTCTTGTGTCCAGCCTACTTTAACTGACTCCTCACCAGTCAGTCGCTGTCTTCCTCTTGTGTCCAGCCCACTTTAACTGACTCCTCACCAGTCAGTCGCTGTCTCCCTCTTGTGTCCAGCCCACTTTAACTGACTCCTCACCAGTCAGTCGCTGTCTCCCTCTTGTGTCCAGCCCACTTTAACTGACTCCTGACCAGTCAGTCACCGTCTTCCTCTTGTGTCCAGCCCACTTTAACTGACTCCTCACCAGTCAGTCGCTGTCTTCCTCTTGTGTCCAGCCCACTTTAACTGACTCCTCACCAGTCAGTCGCCGTCTTCTTCTTGTGTCCAGCCCATTTTAACTGACTCCTCACCAGTCAGTCGCCGTCTCCCTCTTGTGTCCAGCCCACTTTAACTGACTCCTCACCAGTCAGTCGCCGTCTCCCTCTTGTGTCCAGCCCACTTTAACTGACTCCTCACCAGTCAGTCGCCGTCTTCCTCTTGTGTCCAGCCCATTTTAACTGACTCCTCACCAGTCAGTCGCTGTCTTCCTCTTATGTCCAGCCCACTTAACTGACTCCTCACCAGTCAGTCGCTGTGTTCCTCTTATGTCCAGCCCACTTAACTGACCCCTCACCAGTCAGTCGCTGTCTTCCTCTTGTGTCCAGCCCACTTTAACTGACTCCTCACCAGTCAGTCGCTGTCTCCCTCTTGTGTCCAGCCCACTTTATCTGACTCCTCACCAGTCAGTCGCTGTCTCCCTCTTGTGTCCAGCCCACTTTAACTGACTCCTCACCAGTCAGTCGCCGTCTCCCTCTTGTTTCCAGCCCACTTTAACTGACTCCTCACCAGTCAGTCGCCGTCTTCCTCTTGTGTCCAGCCCACATTATCTGACTCCTCACCAGTCAGTCGCCGTCTTCCTCTTGTGTCCAGCCCACTTTAACTGACTCCTCACCAGTCAGTCGCCGTCTACCTCTTGTGTCCAGCCCACTTTAACTGACTCCTCACCAGTCAGTCGCCGTCTTCCTCTTGTTTCCAGCCCACTTTAACTGACTCCTCACCAGTCAGTCGCCGTCTTCCTCTTGTGTCCAGCCCACTTTAACTGACTCCTCACCAGTCAGTCGCCGTCTTCCTCTTGTTTCCAGCCCACTTTAACTGACTCCTCACCAGTCAGTCGCTGTCTCCCTCTTGTGTCCAGCCCACTTTAACTGACTCCTCACCAGTCAGTCGCTGTCTCCCTCTTGTGTCCAGCCCACTTTAACTGACTCCTCACCAGTCAGTCGCTGTCTCCCTCTTGTGCCAGCCCACTTTATCTGACTCCTCACCAGTCAGTCGCAGTCTCCCTCTTGTGTCCAGCCCACTTTATCTGACTCCTCACCAGTCAGTCGCTGTCTCCCTCTTGTATCCAGCCCACTTTAACTGACTCCTCACCAGTCAGTCGCCGTCTCCTCTTGTGTCCAGCCCACTTTATCTGACTCCTCACCAGTCAGTCGCTGTCTCCCTCTTGTGTCCAGCCCACTTTAACTGACTCCTCACCAGTCAGTCGCAGTCTCCCTCTTGTGTCCAGCCCACTTTATCTGACTCATCACTCGGCAGGCGCCGTCTCCCTCTTGTGTCCAGCCCACTTAACTGACTCCTCACCAGTCAGTCGCTGTCTCCCTCTTGTGTCCAGCCCACTTTAACTGACTCCTCACCAGTCAGTCGCCGTCTCCTCTTGTGTCCAGCCCACTTTATCTGACTCCTCACCAGTCAGTCGCCGTCTTCCTCTTGTGTCCAGCCCACTTTAACTGACTCCTCACCAGTCAGTCGCCGTCTTCCTCTTGTGTCCAGCCCACTTTAACTGACTCCTCACCAGTCAGTCGCCGTCTCCCTCTTGTGTCCAGCCCACTTTAACTGACTCCTCACCAGTCAGTCGCCGTCTTCCTCTTGTGTCCAGCCCACTTTAACTGACTCCTCACCAGTCAGTCGCTGTATCCCTCTTGTGTCCAGCCCACTTTAACTGACTCCTCACCAGTCAGTCGCCGTCTCCCTCTTGTGTCCAGCCCACTTTAACTGACTCCTCACCAGTCAGTCGCCGTCTCCCTCTTGTGTCCAGCCCACTTTAACTGACTCCTCACCAGTCAGTCGCTGTCTCCCTCTTGTGTCCAGCCCACTTTAACTGACTCCTCACCAGTCAGTCGCCGTCTTCCTCTTGTGTCCAGCCCACTTTAACTGACTCCTCACCAGTCAGTCGCCGTCTTCCTCTTGTTTCAGCCCACTTTAACTGACTCCTCACCAGTCAGTCGCTGTCTTCCTCTTGTGTCCAGCCCACTTTAACTGACTCCTCACCAGTCAGTCGCCGTCTCCATCTTGTGTCCAGCCCACTTTAACTGACTCCTCACCAGTCAGTCGCCGTCTCCCTCTTGTGTCCAGCCCACTTTAACTGACTCCTCACCAGTCAGTCGCTGTCTCCCTCTTGTGTCCAGCCCACTTTAACTGACTCCTCACCAGTCAGTCGCCGTCTCCCTCTTGTGTCCAGCCCACTTTAACTGACTCCTCACCAGTCAGTCGCCGTCTTCCTCTTGTGTCCAGCTCACTTTAACTGACTCCTCACCAGTCAGTCGCCGTCTTCCTCTTGTGTCCAGCCCACTTTAACTGACTCCTCACTCAGTCAGTCGCCGTCTTCCTCTTGTGTCCAGCCCATTTCAACTGACTCCTCACCAGTCAGTCGCTGTATCCCTCTTGTGTCCAGCCCACTTTAACTGACTCCTCACCAGTCAGTCGCTGTCTTCCTCTTGTGTCCAGCCCACTTTAACTGATTCCTCACCAGTCAGTCGCTGTATCCTCTTGTGTCCAGCCCACTTTAACTGACTCCTCACCAGTCAGTCGCTGTCTCCCTCTTGTGTCCAGCCCCTTTAACTGATTCCTGACCAGTCAGTCACCGTCTTCCTCTTGTGTCCAGCCCACTTTAACTGACTCCTCACCAGTCAGTCGCTGTCTTCCTCTTGTGTCCAGCCCACTTTAACTGACTCCTCACCAGTCAGTCGCCGTCTTCTCTTGTGTCCAGCCCACTTTAACTGACTCCTCACCAGTCAGTCGCCGTCTCCCTCTTGTGTCAGCCCACTTTAACTGACTCCTCACCAGTCAGTCGCCGTCTCCCTCTTGTGTCCAGCCCACTTTAACTGACTCCTCACCAGTCAGTCGCCGTCTTCCTCTTGTGTCAGCCCACTTTAACTGACTCCTCACCAGTCAGTCGCTGTCTTCCTCTTATGTCCAGCCTACTTTAACTGACTCCTCACCAGTCAGTCGCTGTGTTCCTCTTATGTCAGCCCACTTAACTGACCCCTCACCAGTCAGTCGCTGTCTTCCTCTTGTGTCCAGCCCACTTTAACTGACTCCTCACCAGTCAGTCGCTGTCTCCCTCTTGTGTCCAGCCCACTTTATCTGACTCCTCATCAGTCAGTCGCTGTCTCCCTCTTGTGTCAGCCCACTTTAACTGACCCTTCACCAGTCAGTCGCCGTCTCCCTCTTGTTTCCAGCCCACTTTAACTGACTCCTCACCAGTCAGTCGCCGTCTTCCTCTTGTGTCCAGCCCACTTTATCTGACTCCTCACCAGTCAGTCGCCGTCTTCCTCTTGTGTCCAGCCCACTTTAACTGACTCCTCACCAGTCAGTCGCCGTCTTCCTCTTGTGTCCAGCCCACTTAACTGACTCCTCACCAGTCAGTCGCCGTCTTCCCTCTTGTGTCCAGCCCACTTTAACTGACTCCTCACCAGTCAGTCGCCGTCTTCCTCTTGTGTCCAGCCCACTTTAACTGACTCCTCACCAGTCAGTCGCCGTCTTCCTCTTGTGTCCAGCCCACTTTAACTGACCCCTCACCAGTCAGTCGCCGTCTTCCTCTTGTGTCCAGCCCACTTTAACTGACTCCTCACCAGTCAGTCGCTGTCTCCCTCTTGTGTCCAGCCCACTTTATCTGACTCCTCACCAGTCAGTCGCTGTCTCCCTCTTGTGTCCAGCCCACTTTAACTGACTCCTCACCAGTCAGTCGCCGTCTCCCTCTTGTGTCCAGCCCACTTTAACTGACTCCTCACCAGTCAGTCGCAGTCTACCTCTTGTGTCCAGCCCACTTTAACTGACTCCTCACCAGTCAGTCGCCGTCTCCCTCTTGTGTCCAGCCCACTTTAACTGACTCCTCACCAGTCAGTCGCTGTCTCCCTCTTGTGTCCAGCCCACTTTATCTGACTCCTCACCAGTCAGTCGCTGTCTCCCTCTTGTGTCCAGCCCACTTTAACTGACTCCTCACCAGTCAGTCGCTGTCTCCCTCTTGTGTCCAGCCCACTTTAACTGACTCCTCACCAGTCAGTCGCTGTCTCCCTCTTGTGTCCAGCCCACTTTAACTGACTCCTCACCAGTCAGTCGCCGTCTCCCTCTTGTGTCCAGCCCACTTTAACTGACTCCTCACCAGTCAGTCGCCGTCTTCCTCTTGTGTCCAGCCCACTTTAACTGACTCCTCACCAGTCAGTCGCTGTCTCCCTCTTGTGTCCAGCCCACTTTAACTGACTCCTCACCAGTCAGTCGCCGTCTCCCTCTTGTGTCCAGCCCACTTTAACTGACTCCTCACCAGTCAGTCGCCGTCTCCCTCTTGTGTCCAGCCCACTTTAACTGACTCCTCACCAGTCAGTCGCCGTCTTCCTCTTGTGTCCAGCCCACTTTAACTGACTCCTCACCAGTCAGTCGCCGTCTTCCTCTTGTGTCCAGCCCACTTTAACTGACTCCTCACCAGTCAGTCGCCGTCTTCCTCTTGTGTCCAGCCCACTTTAACTGACTCCTCACCAGTCAGTCGCCGTCTTCCTCTTGTGTCCAGCCACTTAAACTGACTCCTCACCAGTCAGTCGCCGTCTCCCTCTTGTGTCCAGCCCACTTTAACTGACTCCTCACCAGTCAGTCGCTGTCTTCCTCTTGTGTCCAGCCCACTTTAACTGACTCCTCACCAGTCAGTCGCCGTCTCCTCTTGTGTCCAGCCCACTTTAACTGACTCCTCACCAGTCAGTCGCTGTCTTCCTCTTGTGTCCAGCCCACTTTAACTGACTCCTCACCAGTCAGTCGCCGTCTCCTCTTGTGTCCAGCCCACTTTAACTGACTCCTCACCAGTCAGTCGCCGTCTTCCTCTTGTGTCCAGCCCACTTTAACTGACTCCTCACCAGTCAGTCGCTGTCTTCCTCTTGTGTCCAGCCCACTTTAACTGACTCCTCACCAGTCAGTCGCTGTCTTCCTCTTGTGTCCAGCCCACTTTAACTGACTCCTCACCAGTCAGTCGCCGTCTTCCTCTTGTGTCCAGCCCACTTTAACTGACTCCTCACCAGTCAGTCGCTGTCTTCCTCTTGTGTCCAGCCCACTTTAACTGACTCCTCACCAGTCAGTCGCTGTCTCCCTCTTGTGTCAGCCCACTTTAACTGACTCCTCACCAGTCAGTCGCTGTCTCCCTCTTGTGTCCAGCCCACTTTAACTGACTCCTCACCAGTCAGTCGCTGTCTTCCTCTTGTGTCCAGCCCACTTTAACTGACTCCTCACCAGTCAGTCGCCGTCTCCCTCTTGTGTCCAGCCCACTTTAACTGACTCCTCACCAGTCAGTCGCCGTCTCCCTCTTGTGTCCAGCCCACTTTAACTGACTCCTCACCAGTCAGTCGCCGTCTCCCTCTTGTGTCCAGCCCACTTTAACTGACTCCTCACCAGTCAGTCGCCGTCTCCCTCTTGTGTCCAGCCCACTTTAACTGACTCCTCACCAGTCAGTCGCCGTCTCCCTCTTGTGTCCAGCCCACTTTAACTGACTCCTCACCAGTCAGTCGCTGTCTCCCTCTTGTGTCCAGCCCACTTTAACTGACTCCTCACCAGTCAGTCGCCGTCTCCCTCTTGTGTCCAGCCCACTTTAACTGACTCCTCACCAGTCAGTCGCCGTCTCCCTCTTGTGTCCAGCCCACTTTAACTGACTCCTCACCAGTCAGTCGCTGTCTCCCTCTTGTGTCCAGCCCACTTTAACTGACTCCTCACCAGTCAGTCGCCGTCTCCCTCTTGTGTCCAGCCCACTTTAACTGACTCCTCACCAGTCAGTCGCTGTCTCCCTCTTGTGTCCAGCCCACTTTAACTGACTCCTCACCAGTCAGTCGCCGTCTCCCTCTTGTGTCCAGCCCACTTTAACTGACTCCTCACCAGTCAGTCGCAGTCTCCCTCTTGTGTCCAGCCCACTTTATCTGACTCCTCACCAGTCAGTCGCTGTCTCCCTCTTGTATCCAGCCCACTTTAACTGACTCCTCACCAGTCAGTCGCAGTCTCCCTCTTGTGTCCAGCCCACTTTATCTGACTCCTCACCAGTCAGTCGCTGTCTCCCTCTTGTGTCCAGCCCACTTTAACTGACTCCTCACCAGTCAGTCGCCGTCTCCCTCTTGTGTCCAGCCCACTTTAACTGACTCCTCACCAGTCAGTCGCCGTCTCCCTCTTGTGTCCAGCCCACTTTAACTGACTCCTCACCAGTCAGTCGCTGTCTCCCTCTTGTGTCCAGCCCACTTTAACTGACTCCTCACCAGTCAGTCGCCGTCTTCCTCTTGTGTCCAGCCCACTTTAACTGACTCCTCACCAGTCAGTCAGCTTGTCTTCCTCTTGTGTCCAGCCCACTTTAACTGACTCCTCACCAGTCAGTCGCCGTCTTCCTCTTGTGTCCAGCCCACTTTAACTGACTCCTCACCAGTCAGTCGCCGTCTTCCCTCTTGTGTCCAGCCCATTTTAACTGACTCCTCACCAGTCAGTCGCTGTCTCCCTCTTGTGTCCAGCCCACTTTAACTGACTCCTCACCAGTCAGTCGCCGTCTTCCTCTTGTGTCCAGCCCACTTTAACTGACTCCTCACCAGTCAGTCGCCGTCTTCCTCTTGTGTCCAGCCCACTTTAACTGACTCCTCACCAGTCAGTCGCTGTCTCCCTCTTGTGTCCAGCCCACTTTAACTGACTCCTCACCAGTCAGTCGCTGTCTCCCTCTTGTGTCCAGCCCACTTTAACTGACTCCTCACCAGTCAGTCGCTGTCTCCCTCTTGTGTCCAGCCCACTTTAACTGACTCCTCACCAGTCAGTCGCTGTCTCCCTCTTGTATCCAGCCCACTTTAACTGACTCCTCACCAGTCAGTCGCCGTCTCCCTCTTGTGTCCAGCCCACTTTAACTGACTCTCACCAGTCAGTCGCCGTCTTCCTCTTGTGTCCAGCCCACTTAACTGACTCCTCACCAGTCAGTCGCTGTCTCCCTCTTGTGTCCAGCCCACTTTAACTGACTCCTCACCAGTCAGTCGCCGTCTCCCTCTTGTGTCCAGCCCACTTTAACTGACTCCTCACCAGTCAGTCGCCGTCTTCCTCTTGTTTCCAGCCCACTTTAACTGACTCCTCACCAGTCAGTCGCTGTCTTCCTCTTGTGTCCAGCCCACTTTAACTGACTCCTCACCAGTCAGTCGCTGTCTCCCTCTTGTGTCCAGCCCACTTTAACTGACTCCTCACCAGTCAGTCGCCGTCTCCCTCTTGTGTCCAGCCCACTTTAACTGACTCCTCACCAGTCAGTCGCTGTCTCCCTCTTGTGTCCAGCCCACTTTAACTGACTCCTCACCAGTCAGTCGCTGTCTCCCTCTTGTGTCCAGCCCACTTTAACTGACTCCTCACCAGTCAGTCGCCGTCTCCCTCTTGTGTCAGCCCACTTTGACTCCTCACCAGTCAGTCCGTCTCCCTTCAGCCCACTGACTCCTCACCAGTCAGTCGCTGTCTCCCTCTTGTGTCCAGCCCACTTTAACTGACTCCTCACCAGTCAGTCGCCGTCTTCCTCTTGTGTCCAGCCCACTTTAACTGACTCATCACCCGTCAGGCGCCGTCTTCCTCTTGTGTCCAGCCCACTTCAACTGACTCCTCACCAGTCAGTCGCCGTCTCCCTCTTGTGTCCAGCCCACTTTAACTGACTCCTCACCAGTCAGTCGCCGTCTTCCTCTTGTGTCAGCCCACTTTAACTGACTCCTCACCAGTCAGTCGCTGTCTTCCTCTTGTGTCCAGCCCACTTTAACTGACTCCTCACCAGTCAGTCGCCGTCTCCCTCTTGTGTCCAGCCCACTTTAACTGACTCCTCACCTGTCAGTCGCCGTCTTCCTCTTGTGTCCAGCCCACTTTAACTGACTCATCACTCGGCAGGCGCCGTCTTCCTCTTGTGTCCAGCCCACTTTAACTGACTCCTCACCAGTCAGTCGCCGTCTTCCTCTTGTGTCCAGCCCACTTTATCTGACTCCTCACCAGTCAGTCGCTGTCTTCCTCTTGTTTCCAGCCCACTTTAACTGACTCCTCACCAGTCAGTCGCTGTCTTCCTCTTGTTTCCAGCCCACTTTAACTGACTCCTCACCAGTCAGTCGCTGTCTTCCTCTTGTGTCCAGCCCACTTCAACTGACTCCTCACCAGTCAGTCGCCGTCTCCTCTTGTGTCCAGCCCACTTAAACTGACTCCTCACCAGTCAGTCGCTGTCTCCCTCTTGTGTCCAGCCCACTTTAACTGACTCCTCACCAGTCAGTCGCCGTCTCCCTCTTGTGTCCAGCCCACTTTAACTGACTCCTGACCAGTCAGTCGCCGTCTTCCTCTTGTGTCCAGCCCACTTTAACTGACTCCTCACCAGTCAGTCGCCGTCTTCCTCTTGTGTCCAGCCCACTTTAACTGACTCCTCACTCAGTCAGTCGCCGTCTCCCTCTTGTGTCCAGCCCACTTAACTGACTCCTCACCAGTCAGTCGCTGTTCCCTCTTGTGTCCAGCCCACTTTAACTGACTCCTCACCAGTCAGTCGCTGTCTTCCTCTTGTGTCCAGCCCACTTTAACTGACTCCTCACCAGTCAGTCGCTGTCTCCCTCTTGTGTCCAGCCCACTTTAACTGACTCCTCACCAGTCAGTCGCTGTCTCCCTCTTGTGTCCAGCCCACTTTAACTGACTCCTCACCAGTCAGTCGCCGTCTCCCTCTTGTGTCCAGCCCACTTTAACTGACTCCTCACCAGTCAGTCGCCGTCTTCCTCTTGTGTCAGCCCACTTTAACTGACTCCTCACCAGTCAGTCGCTGTCTTCCTCTTGTGTCCAGCCCACTTTAACTGACTCCTCACCAGTCAGTCGCCGTCTCCCTCTTGTGTCCAGCCCACTTTAACTGACTCCTCACCAGTCAGTCGCCGTCTTCCTCTTGTGTCCAGCCCACTTTAACTGACTCCTCACCAGTCAGTCGCTGTCTTCCTCTTGTGTCCAGCCCACTTTAACTGACTCCTCACCAGTCAGTCGCTGTCTCCTCTTGTGTCCAGCCCACTTTAACTGACTCCTCACCAGTCAGTCGCCGTCTTCCTCTTGTGTCCAGCCCACTTAACTGACTCCTCACCAGTCAGTCGCTGTCTTCCTCTTGTGTCCAGCCCACTTTAACTGACTCCTCACCAGTCAGTCGCTGTCTCCCTCTTGTGTCCAGCCCACTTTAACTGACTCCTCACCAGTCAGTCGCCGTCTCCTCTTGTGTCCAGCCCACTTTAACTGACTCCTCACCAGTCAGTCGCCGTCTTCCCTCTTGTTCCAGCCCACTTTAACTGACTCCTCACCAGTCAGTCGCCGTCTTCCTCTTGTGTCCAGCCCACTTTAACTGACTCCTCACCAGTCAGTCGCTGTCTCCTCTTGTGTCCAGCCCACTTTAACTGACTCCTCACCAGTCAGTCGCCGTCTTCCTCTTGTGTCCAGCCCACTTTAACTGACTCCTCACCAGTCAGTCGCCGTCTTCCTCTTGTGTCCAGCCCACTTTAACTGACTCCTCACCAGTCAGTCGCCGTCTTCCTCTTGTGTCCAGCCCAATTAAACTGACTCCTCACCAGTCAGTCGCCGTCTCCCTCTTGTGTCAGCCCACTTTAACTGACTCCTCACCAGTCAGTCGCCGTCTTCCTCTTGTGTCAGCCCACTTTAACTGACTCCTCACCAGTCAGTCGCTGTCTCCCTCTTGTGTCCAGCCCACTTTAACTGACTCCTCACCAGTCAGTCGCCGTCTCTCCTCTTGTGTCCAGCCCACTTTAACTGACTCCTCACCAGTCAGTCGCCGTCTCCCTCTTGTGTCAGCCCACTTAAACTGACTCCTCACCAGTCAGTCGCCGTCTTCCTCTTGTGTCCAGCCCACTTTAACTGACTCCTCACCAGTCAGTCGCCGTCTTCCTCTTGTGTCCAGCCCACTTTAACTGACTCCTCACCAGTCAGTCGCTGTCTTCCTCTTATGTCCAGCCCACTTTAACTGACTCCTCACCAGTCAGTCGCTGTCTCCCCTCTTGTGTCCAGCCCACTTTAACTGACTCCTCACCAGTCAGTCGCTGTCTCCCTCTTGTGTCCAGCCCACTTTAACTGACTCCTCACCAGTCAGTCGCTGTCTCCCTCTTGTGTCCAGCCCACTTTAACTGACTCCTCACCAGTCAGTCGCCGTCTCCCCTCTTGTGTCCAGCCCACTTTAACTGACTCCTCACCAGTCAGTCGCCGTCTTCCTCTTGTGTCCAGCCCACTTTAACTGACTCCTGACCAGTCAGTCGCCGTCTTCCTCTTGTGTCCAGCTCACTTTAACTGACTCCTCACCAGTCAGTCGCCGTCTTCCTCTTGTGTCCAGCCCACTTTAACTGACTCCTCACCAGTCAGTCGCTGTCTTCCTCCTCTTGTGTCCCTCAGCCCACTTTAACTGACTCTCACCAGTCAGTCGCCGTCTCCTCTTGTGTCCAGCCCACTTTAACTGACTCCTCACCAGTCAGTCGCTGTCTCCCTCTTGTGTCCAGCCCACTTTAACTGACTCCTCACCAGTCAGTCGCTGTCTCCCTCTTGTGTCAGCCCACTTTAACTGACTCCTCACCAGTCAGTCGCTGTCTTCCCTCTTGTGTCCAGCCCACTTTAACTGACTCCTCACCAGTCAGTCGCTGTCTATCCCTCTTGTGTCCAGCCCACTTTAACTGACTCCACCAGTCAGTCGCTGTCTTCCTCTTGTGTCCAGCCCACTTTAACTGACTCCTCACCAGTCAGTCGCTGTCTTCCTCTTGTGTCCAGCCCACTTTAACTGACTCCTCACCAGTCAGTCGCCGTCTTCCTCTTGTGTCCAGCCCATTTAACTGACTCCTCACCAGTCAGTCGCTGTCTCCCTCTTGTGTCCAGCCCACTTTAACTGACTCCTCACCAGTCAGTCGCCGTCTCCTCTTGTGTCCAGCCCACTTTAACTGACTCCTCACCAGTCAGTCGCCGTCTTCCTCTTGTGTCCAGCCCACTTTAACTGACTCCTCACCAGTCAGTCGCTGTCTTCCTCTTGTGTCCAGCCCACTTTAACTGACTCCTCACCAGTCAGTCGCTGTCTTCCTCTTGTGTCCAGCCCACTTAACTGACTCCTCACCAGTCAGTCGCTGTCTTCCTCTTGTGTCCAGCCCACTTTAACTGACTCCTCACCAGTCAGTCGCTGTCTTCTCTTGTGTCCAGCCCACTTTAATCTGACTCCTCACCAGTCAGTCGCTGTCTCCCTCTTGTGTCAGCCCACTTTAATTGACTCCTCACCAGTCAGTCGCAGTCTCTCCTCTTGTGTCAGCCCACTTAACTGACTCCTCACTCGGTCAGTCGCCGTCTTCCTCTTGTGTCAGCCCACTTTAACTGACTCCTCACCAGTCAGTCGCTGTCTCCCTCTTGTATCCAGCCCACTTTATCTGAATCCTCACCAGTCAGTCGCCGTCTTCCTCTTGTGTCCAGCCCACTTTAACTGACTCCTCACCAGTTAGTCGCCGTCTTCCTCTTGTGTCAGCCCACTTTAACTGACTCATCACTCGGCAGGCGCCGTCTTCCTCTTATTGTCAGCCCAATTTAACTGACTCCTCACCAGTCAGTCGCCGTCTCCCTCTTGGGTCCAGCCCACTTTAACTGACTCCTCACCAGTCGGTCGCTGTCTTCCTCTTGTGTCCAGCCCACTTTAACTGACTCCTGACCAGTCAGTCGCCGTCTTCCTCTTGTGTCCAGCCCACTTTAACTGACTCCTCACCAGTCAGTCGCTGTCTCCCCTCTTGTGTCCAGCCCACTTTAACTGACTCCTGACCAGTCAGTCGCTGTATCCCTCTTGTTGTCAGCCCACTTTAACTGACTCCTCACCAGTCAGTCGCCGTCTTCCTCTTGTGTCCAGCCCACTTTAACTGACTCCTCACCAGTCAGTCGCTGTCTTCCTCTTGTGTCCAGCCCACATTATCTGACTCCCTCACCAGTCAGTCGCCGTCTCCCTCTTGTTTCAGCCCACTTTAACTGACTCCTCACCAGTCAGTCGCTGTCTCCCTCTTGTGTCCAGCCCACTTTAACTGACTCCTCACCAGTCAGTCGCTGTCTCCCTCTTGTGTCCAGCCCACTTTAACTGACTCCTCACCAGTCAGTCGCAGTCTCCCTCTTGTGTCCAGCCCACTTTATCTGACTCCTCACCAGTCAGTCGCTGTCTCCTCTTGTATCCAGCCCACTTTAACTGACTCCTCACCAGTCAGTCGCCAGTCTCCCTCTTGTGTCCAGCCCACTTTATCTGACTCATCACTCAGGCAGGCGCCGTCTTCCTCTTGTGTCCAGCCCACTTCAACTGACTCCTCACCAGTCAGTCGCTGTCTCCCTCTTGTGTCAGCCCACTTTAACTGACTCCTCACCAGTCAGTCGCCGTCTCCCTCTTGTGTCCAGCCCACTTTATCTGACTCCTCACCAGTCAGTCGCCGTCTTCCTCTTGTGTCCAGCCCACTTTAACTGACTCCTCACCAGTCAGTCGCTGTCTCCCTCTTGTGTCAGCCCGCTTTAACTGACTCCTCACCAGTCAGTCGCTGTCTCCCTCTTGTGTCCAGCCCACTTTAACTGACTCCTCACCAGTCAGTCGCAGTCTCCCTCTTGTGTCCAGCCCACTTCAATCTGACTCCTCACCAGTCAGTCGCGCCGTCTCCCTCTTGTGTCCAGCCCACTTTAACTGACTCATCACTCAGGCAGGCGCCGTCTTCCTCTTGTGTCCAGCCCACTTTATCTGACTCCTCACTCGTCAGTCGCTGTCTTCCTCTTGTGTCCAGCCCACTTCTTTGACTCCTCACCAGTCAGTCGCTGTCTCCCCCTCTTGTGTCAGCCCACTTTAACTGACTCCTCACCAGTCAGTCGCCGTCTCCCTCTTGTGTCCAGCCCACTTTAACTGACTCCTCACCAGTCAGTCGCCGTCTTCCTCTTGTGTCAGCCCACTTTAACTGACTCATCACTCGGAAGGCGCCGTCTTCCTCTTGTGTCCAGCCCACTTAAACTGACTCCTCACCAGTCAGTCGCCGTCTCCCTCTTGTGTCCAGCCCACTTTAACTGACTCCTCACTCAGTCAGTCGCCAGTCTTCCTCTTGTGTCCAGCCCACTTTAACTGACTCCTCACCAGTCAGTCGCTGTCTCCCTCTTGTGTCCAGCCCACTTTAACTGACTCCTCACCAGTCAGTCGCCGTCTCCCTCTTGTGTCCAGCCCACTTTAACTGACTCCTCACCAGTCAGTCGCCGTCTTCCTCTTTGTCCAGCCCACTTAAACTGACTCCTCACCAGTCAGTCGCCGTCTCCTCTTGTGTCAGCCCACTTTAACTGACTCCTCACCAGTCAGTCGCCGTCTTCCTCTTGTGTCCAGCCACTTTAACTGACTCCTCACCAGTCAGTCGCCGTCTTCCTCTTGTGTCCAGCCCACTTTAACTGACTCCTCACCAGTCAGTCGCTGTCTTCCTCTTGTGTCCAGCCCACTTTAACTGACTCCTCACCAGTCAGTCGCCGTCTCCTCTTGTGTCCAGCCCACTTTAACTGACCTCACCAGTCAGTCGCCGTCTTCCTCTTGTGTCCAGCCCACTTTAACTGACTCCTCACCAGTCAGTCGCTGTCTCCCTCTTGTGTCAGCCCACTTTAACTGACTCCTCACCAGTCAGTCGCCGTCTTCCTCTTGTGTCCAGCCCACTTTAACTGACCCCTCACCAGTCAGTCGCCGTCTTCCTCTTGTGTCCAGCCCACTTTAACTGACACCTCACCAGTCAGTCGCCGTCTTCCTCTTGTGTCCAGCCCACTTTAACTGACTCCTCACCAGTCAGTCGCCGTCTTCCTCTTGTGTCCAGCCCACTTTATCTGACTCCTCACCAGTCAGTCGCCGTCTTCCTCTTGTGTCCAGCCCACTTTAACTGACTCCTCACCAGTCAGTCGCCGTCTTCCTCTTGTGTCCAGCCCACTTTAACTGACTCCTCACCAGTCAGTCGCCGTCTTCCTCTTGTGTCCAGCCCACTTTAACTGACTCCTCACCAGTCAGTCGCCGTCTTCCTCTTATGTCCAGCCCACTTTAACTGACTCCTCACCAGTCAGTCGCCGTCTTCCTCTTGTGTCCAGCCCACTTTATCTGACTCCTCACCAGTCAGTCGCCGTCTTCCTCTTGTGTCCAGCCCACTTTAACTGACTCCTCACCAGTCAGTCGCCGTCTTCCTCTTGTGTCCAGCCCACTTTAACTGACTCCTCACCAGTCAGTCGCCGTCTTCCTCTTGTGTCCAGCCCACTTTAACTGACTCCTCACCAGTCAGTCGCCGTGTTCCTCTTATGTCCAGCCCACTTTATCTGACTCCTCACCAGTCAGTCGCCGTCTTCCTCTTGTGTCCAGCCCACTTTAACTGACTCCTCACCAGTCAGTCGCCGTCTTCCTCTTGTGTCCAGCCCACTTTAACTGACCCTTCACCAGTCAGTCGCCGTCTTCCTCTTGTGTCCAGCCCACTTTAACTGACTCCTCACCAGTCAGTCGCCGTCTTCCTCTTATGTCCAGCCCACTTTATCTGACTCCTCACCAGTCAGTCGCCGTCTTCCTCTTGTGTCCAGCCCACTTTAACTGACTCCTCACCAGTCAGTCGCCGTCTTCCTCTTATGTCCAGCCCACTTTAACTGACCCTTCACCAGTCAGTCGCCGTGTTCCTCTGATGTCCAGCCCACTTTAACTGACCCTTCACCAGTCAGTCGCCGTCTTCCTCTTGTGTCCAGCCCACTTTAACTGACCCTTCACCAGTCAGTCGCCGTCTTCCTCTTATGTCCAGCCCACTTTAACTGACCCTTCACCAGTCAGTCGCCGTCTTCCTCTTGTGTCCAGCCCACTTTAACTGACCCTTCACCAGTCAGTCGCCGTCTTCCTCTTGTGTCCAGCCCACTTTAACTGACCCTTCACCAGTCAGTCGCCGTCTTCCTCTTGTGTCCAGCCCACTTTAACTGACCCTTCACCAGTCAGTCGCCGTCTTCCTCTTGTGTCCAGCCCACTTTAACTGACCCTTCACCAGTCAGTCGCCGTGTTCCTCTGATGTCCAGCCCACTTTAACTGACCCTTCACCAGTCAGTCGCCGTCTAGCTCTTGTTTCCAGCCCACTTTAACTGACTCCTGACCAGTCAGTCGCCGTCTTCCTCTTGTGTCCAGCCCATTTTAACTGACTCCTCACCAGTCAGTCGCCGTCTTCCTCTTGTGTCCAGCCTACTTAACTGACTCCTCACCAGTCAGTCGCTGTCTTCCTCTTATGTCCAGCCCACTTTAACTGACTCCTCACCAGTCAGTCGCTGTCTTCCTCTTGTGTCCAGCCCACTTTAACTGACTCCTCACCAGTCAGTCGCCGTCTCCCTCTTGTGTCCAGCCCACTTTATCTGACTCCTCACCAGTCAGTCGCCGTCTTCCTCTTGTGTCCAACCCACTTTAACTGACTCCTCACCAGTCAGTCGCCGTCTCCCTCTTGTGTCCAGCCCACTTTAACTGACTCCTCACCAGTCAGTCGCCGTCTTCCTCTTGTGTCCAGCCCACTTTAACTGACTCCTCACCAGTCAGTCGCCGTCTTCCTCTTGTGTCCAGCCCACTTTAACTGACTCCTCACCAGTCAGTCGCCGTCTTCCTCTTGTGTCCAGCCCACTTTAACTGACTCTCACCAGTCAGTCGCTGTCTTCCTCTTGTGTCCAGCCCACTTTAACTGACTCCTCACCAGTCAGTCGCTGTCAATTCCTCTTGTGTCCAGCCCACTTAACTGACTCCTCACCAGTCAGTCGCTGTCTTCCTCTTGTGTCCAGCCCGTTAACTGACTCCTCACCAGTCAGTCGCTGTCTTCCTCTTGTGTCCAGCCCCTTTAACTGACTCCTCACCAGTCAGTCGCTGTCTCCCTCTTGTGTCCAGCCCACTTTAACTGACTCCTCACCAGTCCAGTCGCCGTCTTCCTCTTGTGTCCAGCCCACTTTAACTGACTCCTCACCAGTCAGTCGCCTGTCTTCCCTCTTGTGTCCAGCCCACTTTAACTGACTCCTCACCAGTCAGTCGCCGTCTCCCTCTTGTGTCCAGCCACTTTAACTGACTCCTCACCAGTCAGTCGCCGTCTTCCTCTTGTGTCCAGCCCACTTTAACTGACTCCTCACCAGTCAGTCGCCGTCTTCCTCTTGTGTCCAGCCCACTTTAACTGACTCCTCACCAGTCAGTCGCCGTCTTCCTCTTGTGTCCAGCCCACTTTAACTGACTCTCACCAGTCAGTCGCCGTCTTCCTCTTGTGTCCAGCCCGCTTTAACTGACTCCTCACCAGTCAGTCGCTGTCTCCCCTCTTGTGTCCAGCCCACTTTAACTGACTCCTCACCAGTCAGTCGCTGTATCCCTCTTGTGTCCAGCCCACTTTAACTGACTCCTCACCGAAGTCAGTCGCTGTCTTCCTCTTGTGTCCAGCCCACTTTAACTGATTCCTGACCAGTCAGTCGCCGTCTCCCTCTTGTGTCCAGCCCACTTTAACTGACTCCTCACCAGTCAGTCGCCGTCTTCCTCTTGTGTCCAGCCCACTTTAACTGACTCCTCACCAGTCAGTCGCTGTCTCCCTCTTGTGTCCAGCCCACTTTAACTGACTCCTCACCAGTCAGTCGCCGTCTTCCTCTTGTGTCCAGCCACTTTAACTGACTCCTCACCAGTCAGTCGCCGTCTTCCTCTTGTGTCCAGCCCACTTTAACTGACTCCTCACCAGTCAGTCGCCGTCTTCCTCTTGTGTCCAGCCCACTTTAACTGACTCCTCACCAGTCAGTCGCTGTCTCCCCTCTTGTGTCCAGCCCACTTTAACTGACTCCTCACCAGTCAGTCGCTGTCTTCCTCTTGTGTCCAGCCCACTTTAACTGACTCCTCACCAGTCAGTCGCTGTCTTCCTCTTGTGTCAGCCCACTTTAACTGACTCCTCACCAGTCAGTCGCTGTCTTCCTCTTGTGTCCAGCCCACTTTAACTGACTCCTCACCAGTCGAGTCGCTGTCTTCCCTCTTGTGTCCAGCCCACTTTAACTGACTCCTCACCCAGTCAGTCGCTGTCTTCCTCCTCTTGTCCAGCCCACTTTAACTGACTCCTCACCCAGTCAGTCGCTGTCTCCTCTTGTGTCCAGCCCACTTTATCTGACTCCTCACGCAGTCGGTCGCCGTCTTCCTCTTGTGTCCAGCCCACTTTAACTGACTCCTCACCAGTCAGTCGCCGTCTCCTCTTGTGTCAGCCCACATTAACTGACTCCTCACCAGTCAGTCGCCGTCTCCCTCTTGTGTCCAGCCCACTTTAACTGACTCCTCACCAGTCAGTCGCCGTCTTCCTCTTGTGTCCAGCCCACTTTAACTGACTCCTCCACCAGTCAGTCGCCGTCTTCCTCTTGTGTCAGCCCACTTTAACTGACTCCTCACCAGTCAGTCGCTGTCTTCCTCTTATGTCCAGCCCACTTTAACTGACTCCTCACCAGTCAAGTCGCCGTCTTCACCTCTTGTCAGCCCACTTTAACTGACTCCTCACCGATCAGTCGCCGTCTTCCCTCTTGTGTCCAGCCCACTTTAACTGACTCCTCACCAGTCAGTCGCTGTCTCCCTCTTGTGTCCAGCCCACTTTTTAACTGACTCCTCACCAGTCAGTCGCCGTCTCCCCTCTTGTGTCCAGCCCACTTTAACTGACTCCTCACCAGTCCAGTCGCTGTCTCCCTCTTGTGTCCAGCCCACTTTAACTGACTCCTCACCAGTCAGTCGCCGTCTCCTCTTGTGTCCAGCCCACTTTAACTGACTCTCACCAGTCAGTCGCCGTCTCCCTCTTGTGTCCAGCCCACTTTAACTGACTCCTCACCAGTCAGTCGCCGTCTTCCTCTTGTGTCCAGCCCACTTTAACTGACTCCTCACCAGTCAGTCGCCGTCTTCCTCTTGTGTCCAGCCCACTTTAACTGACTCCTCACCAGTCAGTCGCCGTCTTCCTCTTGTGTCCAGCCCACTTTAACTGACTCCTCACCAGTCAGTCGCCGTCTCTCCTCTTGTGTCCCAGCCCACTTTAACTGACTCCTCACCAGTCAGTCGCCGTCTTCCTCTTGTTTCCAGCCCACTTTAACTGACTCCTCACCAGTCAGTCGCTGTCTTCCTCTTGTGTCCAGCCCACTTTAACTGACTCCTCACCAGTCAGTCGCTGTCTTCCTCTTATGTCCAGCCTACTTAACTGACTCCCTCACCAGTCAGTCGCCGTCTTCCTCTTATGTCCAGCCCACTTAAACTGACTCCTCACCAGTCAGTCGCAGTCTCCCTCTTGTGTCCAGCCCACTTTAACTGACTCCTCACCAGTCAGTCGCAGTCTCCCTCTTGTGTCCAGCCCACTTTAACTGACTCCTCACCAGTCAGTCGCCGTCTCCCTCTTGTGTCCAGCCCACTTTAACTGACTCCTCACCAGTCGGTCGCTGTCTTCCTCTTGTTTCCAGCCCACTTTAACTGACTCCTCACCAGTCAGTCGCCGTCTTCCTCTTGTGTCCAGCCCACTTTAACGACTCCTCACCAGTCAGTCGCTTTGTCTTCCCTCTTGTGTCCAGCCCACTTTAACTGACTCCTCACCAGTCAGTCGCTGTCTTCCTCTTGTGTCCAGCCCACATTAACTGACTCCTCACCAGTCCCAGTCGCCGTCTTCCTCTTGTGTCCAGCCCACTTTAACTGACTCCTCACCAGTCAGTCGCCGTCTCCCTCTTGTGTCCAGCCCACTTTAACTGACTCCTCACCAGTCAGTCGCTGTCTCCCTCTTGTGTCCAGCCCACTTTAACTGACTCCTCACCAGTCAGTCGCCGTCTTCCTCTTGTGTCCAGCCCACTTTAACTGACTCCTCACCAGTCAGTCGCTGTCTTCCTCTTGTGTCCAGCCCACTTTAACTGACTCCTCACCAGTCAGTCGCTTGTCTCTCCTCTCTTGTGTCCAGCCCACTTTAACTGACTCCTCACCAGTCAGTCGCTGTCTCCCTCTTGTGTCCAGCCCACTTTAACTGACTCCTCACCAGTCCAGTCACTGTCTCCCTCTTGTGTCAGCCCACTTTAACTGACTCCTCACCAGTCAGTCGCTGTCTCCTCTTGTGTCCAGCCCACTTTAACTGACTCCTCACCAGTCAGTCGCCGTCTCCTCTTGTGTCAGCCCACTTTAACTGACTCCTCACCAGTCGGTCGCCGTCTTTCCTCTTGTGTCCAGCCCACTTTAACTGACTCCTCACCAGTCAGTCGCTGTCTTCCTCTTGTGTCCAGCCCATTTAACTGACTCCTCACCAGTCAGTCGCTGTCTTCCTCTTGTGTCCAGCCCACTTTGTGACTCCTCACCAGTCAGTCGCTGTCTTCCTCTTATGTCCAGCCCACTGTAGCTGACTCCTCACCAGTCAGTCGCCTGTCTTCCTCTTGTTTCCAGCCCCACTTTAACTGACTCTCTCACCAGTCGGTCACTGTCTTCCTCTTGTGTCCAGCCTATTTTAACTGACTCCTCACCAGTCAGTCGCCAGTCCAGCCCACTGTAACTCTTCCTCTTGTGTGTCAGCCCATTTTATCTAACCCTCACCAGTCAGTCGCCGTCTTCTATTGTGTCCAGCCCACTTTAACTGACTCCTCACCAGTCAGTCGCCGTCTCCCCTCTTGTTTCCAGCCCACTTTAACTGACTCCTGACCAGTCAGTCGCCGTCTTCCTCTTGTGTCCAGCCCATTTTAACTGACTCCTCACCATTCAGTCGCTGTCTTCCTCTTATGTCCAGCCTACTTAACTGACTCCTCACCAGTCAGTCGCTGTGTTCCTCTTATGTCCAGCCCACTTTAACTGACTCCTCACAAGCAAGTCGCTGTCTTCCTCTTGTGCCCAGCCCACTTTAACTGACTCCTCACCAGTCAGTCGCTGTCTCCCTCTTGTGTCCAGCCCACTTTAACTGACACCTCACCAGTCAGTCGCTGTCTCCCTCTTGTGTCCAGCCCACTTTAACTGACTCCTCACCAGTCAGTCGCTGTCTTCCTCTTGTGTCCAGCCCACTTTAACTGACTCCTCACCAGTCAGTCGCTGTCTTCCTCTTGTGTCCTGCCCACTTTAACTGACTCCTCACCAGTCAGTCGCCGTCTCCCTCTTGTGTCCAGCCCACTTTAACTGACTCCTCACCAGTCAGTCGCTGTCTTCCTCTTGTGTCCAGCCCACTTTAACTGACTCCTCACCAGTCAGTCGCCGTCTTCCTCTTGTGTCCAGCCCACTTTAACTGACTCCTCACCAGTCAGTCGCTGTCTTCCTCTTGTGTCCAGCCCACTTTAACTGACTCCTCACCAGTCAGTCGCTGTCTCCTCTTGTGTCCAGCCCACTTTAACTGACTCCTCACCAGTCAGTCGCCGTCTTCTCTTGTGTCCAGCCCACTTTAACTGACTCCTCACCAGTCAGTCGCTGTCTTCCTCTTGTGTCCAGCCCACTTTAACTGACTCCTCACCAGTCAGTCGCTGTCTTCCTCTTGTGTCCAGCCCACTTTAACTGACTCCTCACCAGTCAGTCGCCGTCTCCCTCTTGTGTCCAGCCCACTTTAACTGACTCCTCACCAGTCAGTCGCTGTCTCCTCTTGTGTCCAGCCCACTTTAACTGACTCCTCACCAGTCAGTCGCTGTCTTCCTCTTGTGTCCAGCCCACTTTAACTGACTCCTCACCAGTCAGTCGCTGTCTTCCTCTTGTGTCCAGCCCACTTTAACTGACTCCTCACCAGTCAGTCGCCGTCTCCCTCTTGTGTCCAGCCCACTTTAACTGACTCCTCACCAGTCAGTCGCCGTCTTTCTCTTGTGTCCAGCCCACTTTAACTGACTCCTCACCAGTCAGTCGCTGTCTTCCTCTTGTGTCCAGCCCACTTTAACTGACTCCTCACCAGTCAGTCGCCGTCTCCTCTTGTGTCCAGCCCACTTTAACTGACTCCTCACCAGTCAGTCGCTGTCTTCCTCTTGTGTCCAGCCCACTTTAACTGACTCCTCACCAGTCAGTCGCTGTCTCCTCTTGTGTCCAGCCCACTTTAACTGACTCCTCACCAGCCAGTCGCCGTCTTCCTCTTGTGTCCAGCCCACTTTAACTGACTCCTCACCAGTCAGTCGCCGTCTCCCTCTTGTGTCCAGCCCACTTTAACTGACTCCTCACCAGTCAGTCGCTGTCTCCCTCTTGTGTCCAGCCCACTTTAACTGACTCCTCACCAGTCAGTCGCTGTCTCCCTCTTGTGTCCAGCCCACTTTAACTGACTCCTCACCAGTCAGTCGCTGTCTCCTCTTGTGTCCAGCCCACTTTAACTGACTCCTCACCAGTCAGTCGCTGTCTCCTCTTGTGTCAGCCCACTTTAACTGACTCCTCACCAGTCAGTCGCTGTCTCCCTCTTGTGTCCAGCCCACTTTAACTGACTCCTCACCAGTCAGTCGCTGTCTTCCTCTTGTGTCCAGCCCACTTTAACTGACTCCTCACCAGTCAGTCGCCGTCTTCCTCTTGTGTCCAGCCCACTTTAACTGACTCCTCACCAGTCAGTCGCCGTCTTCCTCTTGTGTCCAGCCCACTTTAACTGACTCCTCACCAGTCAGTCGTCTCTCCTCTTGTGTCCAGCCCACTTTAACTGACTCCTCACCAGTCAGTCGCCGTCTTCCTCTTGTGTCCAGCCCACTTTAACTGACTCCTCACCAGTCAGTCGCTGTCTTCTCTTGTGTCCAGCCCACTTTAACTGACTCCTCACCAGTCAGTCGCTGTCTTCCTCTTGTGTCCAGCCCACTTTAACTGACTCCTCACCAGTCAGTCGCCGTCTTCCTCTTGTGTCCAGCCCACTTTAACTGACTCCTCACCAGTCAGTCGCTGTCTCCTCTTGTGTCCAGCCCACTTTAACTGACTCCTCACCAGTCAGTCGCTGTCTCCCTCTTGTGTCCAGCCCACTTTAACTGACTCCTCACCAGTCAGTCGCTGTCTCCCTCTTGTGTCCAGCCCACTTTAACTGACTCCTCACCAGTCAGTCGCTGTCTCCTCTTGTGTCCAGCCCACTTTAACTGACTCCTCACCAGTCAGTCGCTGTCTCCCTCTTGTGTCAGCCCACTTTAACTGACTCCTCACCAGTCAGTCGCTGTCTTCCTCTTGTGTCCAGCCCACTTTAACTGACTCCTCACCAGTCAGTCGCTGTCTTCCTCTTGTGTCCAGCCCACTTTAACTGACTCCTCACCAGTCAGTCGCTGTCTCCCTCTTGTGTCCAGCCCACTTTAACTGACTCCTCACCAGTCAGTCGCTGTCTCCCTCTTGTGTCCAGCCCACTTTAACTGACTCCTCACAGTCAGTCGCTGTCTTCCTCTTGTGTCCAGCCCACTTTAACTGACTCCTCACCAGTCAGTCGCTGTCTTCCTCTTGTGTCCAGCCCACTTTAACTGACTCCTCACCAGTCAGTCGCTGTCTCCCTCTTGTGTCCAGCCCACTTTAACTGACTCCTCACCAGTCAGTCGCTGTCTCCCTCTTGTGTCCAGCCCACTTTAACTGACTCCTCACCAGTCAGTCGCTGTCTTCCTCTTATGTCCAGCCCACTTTAACTGACTCCTCACCAGTCAGTCGCTGTCTTCCTCTTGTGTCCAGCCCACTTTAACTGACTCCTCACCAGTCAGTCGCTGTCTTCCTCTTGTGTCCAGCCCACTTTAACTGACTCCTCACCAGTCAGTCGCTGTCTCCCTCTTGTGTCCAGCCCACTTTATCTGACTCCTCACCAGTCAGTCGCTGTCTCCCTCTTGTGTCCAGCCCACTTTAACTGACTCCTCACCAGTCAGTCGCCGTCTCCCTCTTGTGTCCAGCCCACTTTAACTGACTCCTCACCAGTCAGTCGCCGTCTTCCTCTTGTGTCCAGCCCACTTTAACTGACTCCTCACCAGTCAGTCGCCGTCTCCCTCTTGTGTCCAGCCCACTTTAACTGACTCCTCACCAGTCAGTCGCCGTCTTCCTCTTGTGTCCAGCCCACTTTAACTGACTCCTCACCAGTCAGTCGCTGTATCCCTCTTGTGTCCAGCCCACTTTAACTGACTCCTCACCAGTCAGTCGCCGTCTCCCTCTTGTGTCCAGCCCACTTTAACTGACTCCTCACCAGTCAGTCGCTGTCTTCCTCTTGTGTCCAGCCCACTTTAACTGACTCCTCACCAGTCAGTCGCCGTCTTCCTCTTGTGTCCAGCCCACTTTAACTGACTCCTCACCAGTCAGTCGCCGTCTCCCTCTTGTGTCCAGCCCACTTAAACTGACTCCTCACCAGTCAGTCGCCGTCTTCCTCTTGTGTCCAGCCCACTTAAACTGACTCCTCACCAGTCAGTCGCGGTCTTCCTCTTGTGTCCAGCCCACATTAACTGACTCCTCACCAGTCAGTCGCTGTCTCCTCTTGTGTCCAGCCCACTTAACTGACTCCTCACCAGTCAGTCGCTGTCTTCCTCTTGTGTCCAGCCCACTTTAACTGACTCTCACCAGTCAGTCGCTGTCTTCCTCTTGTGTCCAGCCCACTTTAACTGACTCCTCACCAGTCAGTCGCTGTCTCCCTCTTGTGTCCAGCCCACTTTAACTGACTCCTCACCAGTCAGTCGCTGTCTTCCTCTTGTGTCCAGCCCACTTTAACTGACTCCTCACCAGTCAGTCGCTGTCTCCCTCTTGTGTCCAGCCCACTTTAACTGACTCCTCACCAGTCAGTCGCTGTCTCCTCTTGTGTCCAGCCCACTTTAACTGACTCCTCACCAGTCAGTCGCCGTCTTCCTCTTGTGTCCAGCCCACTTTAACTGACTCTCACCAGTCAGTCGCTGTCTCCCTCTTGTGTCCAGCCCACTTTAACTGACTCCTCACCAGTCAGTCGCTGTCTCCTCTTGTGTCCAGCCCACTTTAACTGACTCCTCACCAGTCAGTCGCCGTCTCCTCTTGTGTCCAGCCCACTTTAACTGACTCCTCACCAGTCAGTCGCTGTCTCCTCTTGTGTCCAGCCCACTTTAACTGACTCCTCACCAGTCAGTCGCTGTCTTCCTCTTGTGTCCAGCCCACTTTAACTGACTCTCACCAGTCAGTCGCCGTCTTCCTCTTGTGTCCAGCCCACTTTAACTGACTCCTCACCAGTCAGTCGCCGTCTTCCTCTTGTGTCCAGCCCACTTTAACTGACTCCTCACCAGTCAGTCGCTGTCTCCTCTTGTGTCCAGCCCACTTTAACTGACTCCTCACCAGTCAGTCGCCGTCTCTCCCTCTTGTGTCCAGCCCACTTTAACTGACTCCTCACCAGTCAGTCGCTGTCTTCCTCTTGTGTCCAGCCCACTTTTAACTCCTCACCAGTCAGTCGCTGTCTTCCTCTTGTGTCCAGCCCACTTTAACTGACTCTCACCAGTCAGTCGCCGTCTTCCTCTTGTGTCCAGCCCACTTTTAACTGACTCCTCACCAGTCAGTCGCCGTCTTCCTCTTGTGTCCAGCCCACTTTAACTGACTCCTCACCAGTCAGTCGCCGTCTTCCTCTTGTGTCCAGCCCACTTTAACTGACTCCTCACCAGTCAGTCGCCGTCTTCTCTTGTGTCCAGCCCACTTTAACTGACTCCTCACCAGTCAGTCGCTGTCTCCCTCTTGTGTCCAGCCCACTTTAACTGACTCCTCACCCAGTCAGTCGCTGTCTTCCTCTTGTGTCCAGCCCCACTTTAAACTGACTCCTCACCAGTCAGTCGCTGTCTTCCTCTTGTGTCCAGCCCACTTTAACTGACTCCTCACCAGTCAGTCGCTGTCTCCCTCTTGTGTCCAGCCCACTTTAACTGACTCCTCACCAGTCAGTCGCTGTCTCCTCTTGTGTCCAGCCCACTTTAACTGACTCCTCACCAGTCAGTCGCTGTCTCCTCTTGTGTCCAGCCCACTTTAACTGACTCCTCACCAGTCAGTCGCTGTCTCCCCTCTTGTGTCCAGCCCACTTTAACTGACTCCTCACCAGTCAGTCGCCGTCTCCTCTTGTGTCCAGCCCACTTTAACTGACTCCTCACCAGTCAGTCGCCGTCTCCCTCTTGTGTCCAGCCCACTTTAACTGACTCCTCACCAGTCAGTCGCTGTCTTCCTCTTGTGTCCAGCCCACTTTAACTGACTCTCACCAGTCAGTCGCCGTCTCCCTCTTGTGTCCAGCCCACTTTAACTGACTCCTCACCAGTCAGTCGCTGTCTTTCCTCTCTTGTGTCCAGCCCACTTTAACTGACTCCTCACCAGTCAGTCGCCGTCTTCCTCTTGTGTCCAGCCCACTTTAACTGACTCTCACCAGTCAGTCGCCGTCTTCCTCTTGTGTCCAGCCCCTTTAACTGACTCCTCACCAGTCAGTCGCCGTCTTCCTCTTGTGTCCAGCCCACTTTAACTGACTCCTCACCAGTCAGTCGCCGTCTTCCTCTTGTGTCCAGCCCACTTTAACTGACTCCTCACCAGTCAGTCGCTGTCTTCCTCTTGTGTCCAGCCCACTTTAACTGACTCCTCACCAGTCAGTCGCCGTCTTCCTCTTGTGTCCAGCCCACTTTAACTGACTCCTCACCCTCACCAGTCAGTCGCTGTCTCCTCTTGTGTCCAGCCCCACTTTAACTGACTCTCACCAGTCAGTCGCTGTCTCCCTCTTGTGTCCAGCCCACTTTAACTGACTCCTCACCAGTCAGTCGCTGTCTCCTCTTTGTGTCCAGCCACTTTAACTGACTCCTCACCAGTCAGTCGCTGTCTTCCCTCTTGTGTCCAGCCCACTTTAACTGACTCCTCACCAGTCAGTCGCCGTCTCCCTCTTGTGTCCAGCCCACTTTAACTGACTCCTCACCAGTCAGTCGCCGTCTTCCTCTTGTGTCCAGCCCACATTAACTGACTCCTCACCAGTCAGTCGCTGTCTCCCTCTTGTGTCCAGCCCACTTTAACTGACTCCTCACCAGTCAGTCGCTGTCTTCCTCTTGTGTCCAGCCCACTTAAACTGACTCCTCACCAGTCAGTCGCCGTCTATCATCTTGTGTCCAGCCCACTTTAACTGACTCCTCACCAGTCAGTCGCCGTCTTCCTCTTGTGTCCAGCCCACTTTAACTGACTCCTCACCAGTCAGTCGCCGTCTCCCTCTTGTGTCCAGCCCACTTTAACTGACTCCTCACCAGTCAGTCGCCGTCTTCCTCTTGTGTCCAGCCCACTTTAACTGACTCCTCACCAGTCAGTCGCCGTCTTCCTCTTGTTTCCAGCCCACTTTAACTGACTCCTCACCAGTCAGTCGCTGTCTTCCTCTTGTGTCCAGCCCACTTTAACTGACTCCTCACCAGTCAGTCGCCGTTCTCCTCTTGTGTCCAGCCCACTTTAACTGACTCCTCACCAGTCAGTCGCCGTCTTCCTCTCTTGTGTCCAGCCCACTTTAACTGACTCCTCACCAGTCAGTCGCCGTCTCCTCTTGTGTCCAGCCCACTTTAACTGACTCCTCACCAGTCAGTCGCTGTCTCCCTCTCTTGTGTCCAGCCCACTTTAACTGACTCTCACCAGTCAGTCGCCGTCTCCCTCTTGTGTCCAGCCCACTTTTTAACTGACTCCTCACCAGTCAGTCGCCGTCTTCCTCTTGTGTCCAGCCCACTTTAACTGACTCTCACCAGTCAGTCGCTGTCTCCTCTTGTGTCCAGCCCACTTTAACTGACTCCTCACCAGTCAGTCGCCGTCTTCCTCTTGTGTCCAGCCCACTTTAACTGACTCTCACCCAGTCAGTCGCCGTCTCCTCTTGTGTCCAGCCCACTTAACTGACTCCTCACCAGTCAGTCGCCGTCTTCCTCTTTGTGTCCAGCCCACTTTAACTGACTCCTCACCAGTCAGTCGCCGTCTTCCTCTTGTGTCCAGCCCACTTTAACTGACTCCTCACCAGTCAGTCGCTGTCTTCCTCTTGTGTCCAGCCCACTTTAACTGACTCCTCACCAGTCAGTCGCTGTCTTCCTCTTGTGTCCAGCCCACTTTAACTGACTCTCACCCAGTCAGTCGCCGTCTCCTCTTGTGTCCAGCCCACTTTAACTGACTCTCACCAGTCAGTCGCTGTCTTCCTCTCTTGTGTCCAGCCCACTTTAACTGACTCCTCACCCAGTCAGTCGCTGTCTCCTCTTGTGTCCAGCCCACTTTAACTGACTCCTCACCAGTCAGTCGCCGTCTCCTCTTGTGTCCAGCCCACTTTAACTGACTCCTCACCAGTCAGTCGCCGTCTTCCTCTTGTGTCCAGCCCACTTTAACTGACTCCTCACCAGTCAGTCGCCGTCTCCTCTTGTGTCCAGCCCACTTTAACTGACTCCTCACCAGTCAGTCGCCGTCTTCCCCTCTTGTGTCCAGCCCACTTTAACTGACTCCTCACCCAGTCAGTCGCTGTCTTCCTCTTGTGTCCAGCCCACTTTAACTGACTCCTCACCAGTCAGTCGCTGTCTTCTCTTGTGTCCAGCCCACTTTTAACTGACTCTCACCAGTCAGTCGCTGTCTTCTCTTGTGTCCAGCCCACTTTAACTGACTCTCACACCAGTCAGTCGCTGTCTTCCTCTTGTGTCAGCCCACTTAAACTGACTCTCACCAGTCAGTCGCCGTCTCCTCTTGTGTCCAGCCCACTTTAACTGACTCCTCACCAGTCAGTCGCTGTCTTCCTCTTGTGTCCAGCCCACTTTAACTGACTCCTCACCAGTCAGTCGCTGTCTTCCTCTTGTGTCCAGCCCACTTTAACTGACTCCTCACCAGTCAGTCGCTGTCTTCCTCTTGTGTCCAGCCCACTTTAACTGACTCTCACCAGTCAGTCGCTGTCTTCCCTCTTGTGTCAGCCCACTTTAACTGACTCCTCACCCAGTCAGTCGCTGTCTCCTCTTGTGTCCAGCCCACTTTAACTGACTCCTCACCAGTCAGTCGCTGTCTCCTCTTGTGTCCAGCCCACTTAACTGACTCTCACCAGTCAGTCGCCGTCTCCCTCTTGTGTCCAGCCCACTTTAACTGACTCCTCACCAGTCAGTCGCTGTCTTCCTCTTGTGTCCAGCCCACTTTAACTGCCTCCTCACCAGTCAGTCGCTGTCTCCCTCTTGTGTCCAGCCCACTTTAACTGACTCCTCACCAGTCAGTCGCCGTCTCCCTCTTGTGTCCAGCCCACTTTAACTGACTCCTCACCAGTCAGTCGCCGTCTTCCTCTTGTGTCCAGCCCACTTTAACTGACTCCTCACCAGTCAGTCGCTGTCTTCCTCTTGTGTCCAGCCCACTTTAACTGACTCCTCACCAGTCAGTCGCCGTCTTCCTCTTGTGTCCAGCCCACTTTAACTGACTCCTCACCAGTCAGTCGCTGTCTCCTCTTGTGTCCAGCCCACTTTAACTGACTCTCACCAGTCAGTCGCTGTCTCCCTCTTGTGTCCAGCCCACTTTAACTGACTCCTCACCAGTCAGTCGCTGTCTCCCTCTTGTGTCCAGCCCACTTTAACTGACTCCTCACCAGTCAGTCGCTGTCTTCTCTTGTGTCCAGCCCACTTTAACTGACTCTCACCAGTCAGTCGCTGTCTCCTCTTGTGTCCAGCCCACTTTAACTGACTCCTCACCAGTCAGTCGCTGTCTCCTCTTGTGTCCAGCCCACTTTAACTGACTCCTCACCAGTCAGTCGCTGTCTCCCTCTTGTGTCCAGCCCACTTTAACTGACTCCTCACCAGTCAGTCGCTGTCTCCTCTTGTGTCCAGCCCACTTTAACTGACTCCTCACCAGTCAGTCGCTGTCTTCCTCTTGTGTCCAGCCCACTTTAACTGACTCCTCACCAGTCAGTCGCTGTCTTCCTCTTGTGTCAGCCCACTTTAACTGACTCCTCACCAGTCAGTCGCTGTCTCCTCTTGTGTCCAGCCCACTTTAACTGACTCCTCACCAGTCAGTCGCTGTCTTCCTCTTGTGTCCAGCCCACTTTAACTGACTCCTCACCAGTCAGTCGCTGTCTCCTCTTGTGTCCAGCCCACTTTAACTGACTCCTCACCAGTCAGTCGCTGTCTTCCTCTTGTGTCCAGCCCACTTTAACTGACTCCTCACCAGTCAGTCGCTGTCTTCCTCTTGTGTCCAGCCCACTTTAACTGACTCCTCACCAGTCAGTCTGTCTTCCTCTTGTGTCCAGCCCACTTTAACTGACTCCTCACCAGTCAGTCGCTGTCTCCTCTTGTGTCCAGCCCACTTTAACTGACTCTCACCAGTCAGTCGCTGTCTTCCTCTTGTGTCCAGCCCACTTTAACTGACTCCTCACCAGTCAGTCGCTGTCTCCTCTTGTGTCCAGCCCACTTTAACTGACTCTCACCAGTCAGTCGCTGTCTTCCTCTTGTGTCCAGCCCACTTTAACTGACTCCTCACCAGTCAGTCGCTGTCTCCCTCTTGTGTCCAGCCCACTTTAACTGACTCCTCACCAGTCAGTCGCTGTCTCCTCTTGTGTCCAGCCCACTTTAACTGACTCCTCACCAGTCAGTCGCTGTCTTCCTCTTGTGTCCAGCCCACTTTAACTGACTCCTCACCAGTCAGTCGCTGTCTCCTCTTGTGTCCAGCCCACTTTAACTGACTCTCACCAGTCAGTCGCTGTCTTCCTCTTGTGTCCAGCCCACTTTAACTGACTCCTCACCAGTCAGTCGCTGTCTCCCTCTTGTGTCCAGCCCACTTTAACTGACTCCTCACCAGTCAGTCGCTGTCTTCCTCTTGTGTCCAGCCCACTTTAACTGACTCCTCACCAGTCAGTCGCTGTCTTCCTCTTGTGTCCAGCCCACTTTAACTGACTCCTCACCAGTCAGTCGCTGTCTCCTCTTGTGTCCAGCCCACTTTAACTGACTCCTCACCAGTCAGTCGCTGTCTTCCCTCTTGTGTCCAGCCCACTTTAACTGACTCTCACCAGTCAGTCGCTGTCTTCCTCTTGTGTCCAGCCCACTTTAACTGACTCCTCACCAGTCAGTCGCTGTCTTCCTCTTGTGTCCAGCCCACTTTAACTGACTCTCACCAGTCAGTCGCTGTCTTCCTCTTGTGTCCAGCCCACTTTAACTGACTCCTCACCAGTCAGTCGCTGTCTCCTCTTGTGTCCAGCCCACTTTAACTGACTCTCACCAGTCAGTCGCTGTCTTCCTCTTGTGTCCAGCCCACTTTAACTGACTCTCACCAGTCAGTCGCTGTCTCCTCTTGTGTCCAGCCCACTTTAACTGACTCCTCACCAGTCAGTCGCTGTCTTCCCTCTTGTGTCAGCCCACTTTAACTGACTCCTCACCAGTCAGTCGCTGTCTTCCTCTTGTGTCCAGCCCACTTTAACTGACTCTCACCAGTCAGTCGCTGTCTTCCTCTTGTGTCCAGCCCACTTTAACTGACTCCTCACCAGTCAGTCGCTGTCTCCTCTTGTGTCCAGCCCACTTTAACTGACTCCTCACCAGTCAGTCGCTGTCTCCTCTTGTGTCCAGCCCACTTTAACTGACTCCTCACCAGTCAGTCGCTGTCTCCTCTTGTGTCCAGCCCACTTTAACTGACTCCTCACCAGTCAGTCGCTGTCTTCCTCTTGTGTCCAGCCCACTTTAACTGACTCCTCACCAGTCAGTCGCTGTCTTCCTCTTGTGTCCAGCCCACTTTAACTGACTCCTCACCAGTCAGTCGCTGTCTTCCTCTTGTGTCCAGCCCACTTTAACTGACTCCTCACCAGTCAGTCGCTGTCTTCCTCTTGTGTCCAGCCCACTTTAACTGACTCTCACCAGTCAGTCGCTGTCTTCCTCTTGTGTCCAGCCCACTTTAACTGACTCCTCACCAGTCAGTCGCTGTCTCCTCTTGTGTCCAGCCCACTTTAACTGACTCTCACCAGTCAGTCGCTGTCTTCCTCTTGTGTCCAGCCCACTTTAACTGACTCCTCACCAGTCAGTCGCCTGTCTTCCTCTTGTGTCCAGCCCACTTTAACTGACTCCTCACCAGTCAGTCGCTGTCTCCTCTTGTGTCCAGCCCACTTTAACTGACTCCTCACCAGTCAGTCGCTGTCTTCTCTTGTGTCCAGCCCACTTTAACTGACTCCTCACCAGTCAGTCGCCGTCTTCCTCTTGTGTCCAGCCCACTTTAACTGACTCCTCACAGTCAGTCGCTGTCTCCTCTTGTGTCCAGCCCACTTTAACTGACTCCTCACCAGTCAGTCGCTGTCTTCCTCTTGTGTCCAGCCCACTTTAACTGACTCCTCACCAGTCAGTCGCCGTCTTCCTCTTGTGTCCAGCCCACTTTAACTGACTCCTCACCAGTCAGTCGCTGTCTTCCTCTTGTGTCCAGCCCACTTTAACTGACTCTCACCAGTCAGTCGCTGTCTTCCTCTTGTGTCCAGCCCACTTTAACTGACTCCTCACCAGTCAGTCGCCGTCTCCTCTTGTGTCCAGCCCACTTTAACTGACTCCTCACCAGTCAGTCGCCTGTCTCCTCTTGTGTCCAGCCCACTTTAACTGACTCTCACCAGTCAGTCGCTGTCTCCTCTTGTGTCCAGCCCACTTTAACTGACTCCTCACCAGTCAGTCGCCGTCTCCCTCTTGTGTCCAGCCCACTTTAACTGACTCTCACCAGTCAGTCGCTGTCTTCCTCTTGTGTCCAGCCCACTTTAACTGACTCCTCACCAGTCAGTCGCTGTCTCCTCTTGTGTCCAGCCCACTTTAACTGACTCCTCACCAGTCAGTCGCTGTCTCCTCTTGTGTCCAGCCCACTTTAACTGACTCCTCACCAGTCAGTCGCCGTCTTCCTCTTGTGTCCAGCCCACTTTAACTGACTCTCACCAGTCAGTCGCTGTCTCTCTCTCTTGTGTCCAGCCCACTTTAACTGACTCCTCACCAGTCAGTCGCTGTCTCCTCTTTGTTTCAGCCCACTTTAACTGACTCCTCACCAGTCAGTCGCCGTCTCCTCTTGTGTCCAGCCCACTTTAACTGACTCCTCACCAGTCAGTCGCTGTCTCCTCTTGTGTCCAGCCCACTTTAACTGACTCTCACCAGTCAGTCGCCGTCTTCTCTTGTGTCCAGCCCACTTTAACTGACTCCTCACCAGTCAGTCGCTGTCTTCCTCTTGTGTCCAGCCCACTTTAACTGACTCTCACCAGTCAGTCGCTGTCTCCTCTTGTGTTCCAGCCCACTTTAACTGACTCCTCACCAGTCAGTCGCTGTCTTCCTCTTGTGTCCAGCCCACTTTAACTGACTCTCACCAGTCAGTCGCCGTCTTCCTCTTGTGTCCAGCCCACTTTAACTGACTCTCACCAGTCAGTCGCTGTCTTCCTCTTGTGTCCAGCCCACTTTAACTGACTCCTCACCAGTCAGTCGCTGTCTTCCTCTTGTGTCCAGCCCACTTTAACTGACTCTCACCAGTCAGTCGCTGTCTCCTCTTGTGTCCAGCCCACTTTAACTGACTCCTCACCAGTCAGTCGCTGTCTCCTCTTGTGTCCAGCCCACTTTTTAACTGACTCCTCACCAGTCAGTCGTCGCCTTCTTCTTGTGTCCAGCCCACTTTAACTGACTCCTCACCAGTCAGTCGCTGTCTTCCTCTTGTGTCCAGCCCACTTTAACTGACTCCTCACCAGTCAGTCGCCGTGTCTCTCTTGTGTCCAGCCCACTTTAACTGACTCCTCACCAGTCAGTCGCTGTCTTCCTCTTGTGTCAGCCCACTTTAACTGACTCCTCACCAGTCAGTCGCTGTCTTCCTCTTGTGTCCAGCCCACTTTAACTGACTCCTCACCAGTCAGTCGCCGTCTTCCTCTTGTGTCCAGCCCACTTTAACTGACTCCTCACCAGTCAGTCGCTGTCTTCCTCTTGTGTCCAGCCCACTTTAACTGACTCCTCACCAGTCAGTCGCCGTCTTCCAGCTCCTTTTACCAGTGTCCTGACCTCAGTCCACCGTTTCAGTTATGTGTCCAGCCCACTTCCTAACACCTGTCAGTCACCAGTCAGTGTCTTCCCTCTTGTGTCCAGCCCACTTTAACTGACTCCTCACCTCTCAGTCAGCAGTCTCCTCTTGTGTTCAGCCTTTTCTACTTTTTTAACTGACTCCTTCATTTTCATAGTCAGTTGGAATACACATCCTCTGTAACTAATGCCCAGCTTTAACTGACTCCTCACCAGTCAGTCGCCGTCTTCCTCTTGTGTCCAGCCCACTTTAACTGACTCCTCACCAGTCAGTCGCCGTCTTCCTCTTGTGTCCAGCCCACTTTAACTGACTCCTCACCAGTCAGTCGCCGTCTTCCTCTTGTGTCCAGCCCACTTTAACTGACTCCTCACCAGTCAGTCGCTGTCTCCCTCTTGTGTCCAGCCCACTTTAACTGACTCCTCACCAGTCAGTCGCCGTCTTCCTCTTGTGTCCAGCCCACTTTAACTGACTCCTCACCAGTCAGTCGCCGTCTTCCTCTTGTGTCCAGCCCACTTTAACTGACTCCTCACCAGTCAGTCGCCGTCTTCCTCTTGTGTCCAGCCCACTTTAACTGACTCCTCACCAGTCAGTCGCCGTCTCCCTCTTGTGTCCAGCCCACTTTAACTGACTCCTCACAGTCAGTCGCCGTCTCCCTCTTGTGTCCAGCCCACTTTAACTGACTCCTCACCAGTCAGTCGCTGTCTTCCTCTTGTGTCCAGCCCACTTTAACTGACTCCTCACCAGTCAGTCGCCGTCTTCCTCTTGTGTCCAGCCCACTTTAACTGACTCCTCACCAGTCAGTCGCTGTCTTCCTCTTGTGTCCAGCCCACTTTAACTGACTCCTCACCAGTCAGTCGCTGTCTTCCTCTTGTGTCCAGCCCACTTTAACTGACTCCTCACCAGTCAGTCGCCGTCTTCCTCTTGTGTCCAGCCCACTTTAACTGACTCCTCACCAGTCAGTCGCCGTCTTCCTCTTGTGTCCAGCCCACTTTAACTGACTCCTCACCAGTCAGTCGCCGTCTTCCTCTTGTGTCCAGCCCACTTTAACTGACTCCTCACCAGTCAGTCGCTGTCTTCCTCTTGTGTCCAGCCCACTTTAACTGACTCCTCACCAGTCAGTCGCCGTCTTCCTCTTGTGTCCAGCCCACTTTAACTGACTCCTCACCAGTCAGTCGCTGTCTTCCTCTTGTGTCCAGCCCACTTTAACTGACTCCTCACCAGTCAGTCGCCGTCTCTCCTCTTGTGTCCAGCCCACTTTAACTGACTCCTCACCAGTCAGTCGCCGTCTCCTCTTGTGTCCAGCCCACTTTAACTGACTCCTCACCAGTCAGTCGCTGTCTCCCTCTTGTGTCCAGTCCCACTTCAACTGACTCCTCACCAGTCAGTCGCTGTCGTCTTCCTCTTGTGTCCAGCCCACTTTAACTGACTCCTCACCAGTCAGTCGCTGTCTTCCTCTTGTGTCCAGCCCACTTTAACTGACTCCTCACCAGTCAGTCGCTGTCTTCCTCTTGTGTCCAGCCCACTTTAACTGACTCCTCACCAGTCAGTCGCCGTCTCCCTCCTCTGTGTCCAGCCCACTTTAACTGACTCCTCACCAGTCAGTCGCCGTCTTCCTCTTGTGTCCAGCCCACTTTAACTGACTCCTCACCAGTCAGTCGCCGTCTTCCTCTTGTGTCCAGCCCACTTTAACTGACTCCTCACCAGTCAGTCGCCGTCTTCCTCTTGTGTCCAGCCCACTTTAACTGACTCCTCACCAGTCAGTCGCCGTCTTCCTCTTGTGTCCAGCCCACTTTAACTGACTCCTCACCAGTCAGTCGCCGTCTCCTCTCTTGTGTCCAGCCCACTTTAACTGACTCCTCACCAGTCAGTCGCTGTCTTCCCTCTTGTGTCCAGCCCACTTTAACTGACTCCTCACCAGTCAGTCGCTGTCTTCCTCTTGTGTCCAGCCCACTTTAACTGACTCCTCACCAGTCAGTCGCCGTCTTCCTCTTGTGTCCAGCCCACTTTAACTGACTCCTCACCAGTCAGTCGCCGTCTTCCTCTGTGTCCAGCCCACTTTAACTGACTCCTCACCAGTCAGTCGCCGTCTCCCTCTTGTGTCCAGCCCACTTTAACTGACTCCTCACCAGTCAGTCGCCGTCTCCTCTTGTGTCCAGCCCACTTTAACTGACTCCTCACCAGTCAGTCGCCGTCTTCCTCTTGTGTCCAGCCTACTTAACTGACCCCTCACCAGCAAGTCGCTGTCTTCCTCTTCTGCCCAGCCCACTTTAACTGACTCCTCACCAGTCAGTCGCCGTCTTCCTCTTGTGTCCAGCCCACTTTAACTGACTCCTCACCAGTCAGTCGCCGTCTTCCTCTTGTGTCCAGCCCACTTTAACTGACTCCTCACCAGTCAGTCGCCGTCTCCCTCTTGTGTCCAGCCCACTTTAACTGACTCCTCACCAGTCAGTCGCCGTCTTCCTCTTGTGTCCAGCCCACTTCAACTGACTCCTCACCAGTCAGTCGCCGTCTCCCTCTTGTGTCCAGCCCACTTTAACTGACTCCTCACCAGTCAGTCGCCGTCTTCCTCTTGTGTCCAGCCCACTTTAACTGACTCCTCACCAGTCAGTCGCCGTCTTCCTCTTGTGTCCAGCCCACTTTAACTGACTCCTCACCAGTCAGTCGCCGTCTCCCTCTTGTGTCCAGCCCACTTAAACGGACTCCTCACCAGTCAGTCGCCGTCTTCCTCTTGTGTCCAGCCCATTTTAACTGACTCCTCACCAGTCAGTCGCTGTCTTCCTCTTATGTCCAGCCTACTTAACTGACTCCTCACCAGTCAGTCGCAGTGTTCCTCTTATGTCCAGCCTACTTAACTGACCCCTCACCAGTCAGTCGCTGTCTTCCTCTTGTGCCCAGCCCACTTTAACTGACTCCTCACCAGTCAGTCGCCGTCTCCCTCTTGTGTCCAGCCCACTTTAACTGACTCCTCACCAGTCAGTCGCCGTCTTCCTCTTGTGTCCAGCCCACTTTAACTGACTCCTCACCAGTCAGTCGCTGTCTCCTCTTGTGTCCAGCCCACTTTAACTGACTCCTCACCAGTCAGTCGCCGTCTTCCTCTTGTGTCCAGCCCACTTTAACTGACTCCTCACCAGTCAGTCGCCGTCTTCCTCTTGTGTCCAGCCCACTTTAACTGACTCCTCACCAGTCAGTCGCCGTCTTCTTGTGTCCAGCCCACTTTAACTGACTCCTCACCAGTCAGTCGCTGTCTTCCTCTTGTGTCCAGCCCACTTTAACTGACTCCTCACCAGTCAGTCGCTGTCTCCTCTTGTGTCCAGCCCACTTTAACTGACTCCTCACCAGTCAGTCGCCGTCTTCCTCTTGTGTCCAGCCCACTTTAACTGACTCCTCACCAGTCAGTCGCTGTCTTCCTCTTGTGTCCAGCCCACTTTAACTGACTCCTCACCAGTCAGTCGCTGTCTCCCTCTTGTGTCCAGCCCACTTTAACTGACTCCTCACCAGTCAGTCGCTGTCTCCTCTTGTGTCCAGCCCACTTTAACTGACTCCTCACCAGTCAGTCGCCGTCTTCCTCTTGTGTCCAGCCCACTTTAACTGACTCCTCACCAGTCAGTCGCCGTCTTCCTCTTGTGTCCAGCCCACTTTAACTGACTCCTCACCAGTCAGTCGCTGTCTTCCTCTTGTGTCCAGCCCACTTTAACTGACTCCTCACCAGTCAGTCGCCGTCTTCCTCTTGTGTCCAGCCCACTTTAACTGACTCCTCACCAGTCAGTCGCCGTCTTCCTCTTGTGTCCAGCCCACTTTAACTGACTCCTCACCAGTCAGTCGCTGTCTCCTCTTGTGTCCAGCCCACTTTAACTGACTCTCACCAGTCAGTCGCTGTCTTCCCTCTTGTGTCCAGCCCACTTTAACTGACTCCTCACCAGTCAGTCGCTGTCTTCCTCTTGTGTCCAGCCCACTTTAACTGACTCCTCACCAGTCAGTCGCTGTCTTCCTCTTGTGTCCAGCCCACTTTAACTGACTCCTCACCAGTCAGTCGCTGTCTTCCTCTTGTGTCCAGCCCACTTTAACTGACTCCTCACCAGTCAGTCGCTGTCTCCCTCTTGTGTCCAGCCCACTTTAACTGACTCCTCACCAGTCAGTCGCCGTCTTCCTCTTGTGTCCAGCCCACTTTAACTGACTCCTCACCAGTCAGTCGCCGTCTTCCTCTTGTGTCCAGCCCACTTTAACTGACTCCTCACCAGTCAGTCGCTGTCTTCCTCTTGTGTCCAGCCCACTTTAACTGACTCCTCACCAGTCAGTCGCTGTCTTCCTCTTGTGTCCAGCCCACTTTAACTGACTCCTCACCAGTCAGTCGCTGTCTTCCTCTTGTGTCCAGCCCACTTTAACTGACTCCTCACCAGTCAGTCGCTGTCTTCCTCTTGTGTCCAGCCCACTTTAACTGACTCCTCACCAGTCAGTCGCTGTCTTCGTCTTCCTCTTGTCGTCAGCCCACTTTAACTGACTCCTCACCAGTCAGTCGCCGTCTTCCTCTTGTGTCCAGCCCACTTTAACTGACTCCTCACCAGTCAGTCGCTGTCTTCCTCTTGTGTCCAGCCCACTTTAACTGACTCCTCACCAGTCAGTCGTCTGTCCTCTTGTGTCCAGCCCACTTTAACTGACTCCTCACCAGTCAGTCGCTGTCTTCTCTTGTGTCCAGCCCACTTTAACTGACTCCTCACCAGTCAGTCGCTGTCTCCTCTTGTGTCCAGCCCACTTTAACTGACTCCTCACCAGTCAGTCGCTGTCTCCTCTTGTGTCCAGCCCACTTTAACTGACTCCTCACCAGTCAGTCGCTGTCTCCCTCTTGTGTCCAGCCCACTTTAACTGACTCCTCACCAGTCAGTCGCTGTCTCCTCTTGTGTCCAGCCCACTTTAACTGACTCTCACCAGTCAGTCGCTGTCTTCTCTTGTGTCCAGCCCACTTTAACTGACTCCTCACCAGTCAGTCGCTGTCCTCTTTGTGTCCAGCCCACTTTAACTGACTCTCACCAGTCAGTCGCTGTCTTCCTCTTGTGTCCAGCCCACTTTAACTGACTCCTCACCAGTCAGTCGCGTCTTCCTCTTGTGTCCAGCCCACTTTAACTGACTCCTCACCAGTCAGTCGCTGTCTTCCTCTTGTGTCCAGCCCACTTTAACTGACTCCTCACCAGTCAGTCGCTGTCTCCTCTTGTGTCCAGCCCACTTTAACTGACTCTCACCAGTCAGTCGCCGTCTCCTCTTGTGTCCAGCCCACTTTAACTGACTCCTCACCAGTCAGTCGCTGTCTTCCTCTTGTGTCCAGCCCACTTTAACTGACTCCTCACCAGTCAGTCGCTGTCTCCTCTTGTGTCCAGCCCACTTTAACTGACTCCTCACCAGTCAGTCGCCGTCTCCTTCCTCTTGTGTCCAGCCCACTTTAACTGACTCCTCACCAGTCAGTCGCGTCTCTCTCTTTGTGTCCAGCCCACTTTAACTGACTCCTCACCAGTCAGTCGCCGTCTTCCTCTTGTGTCCAGCCCACTTTAACTGACTCCTCACCAGTCAGTCGCTGTCTTCCTCTTGTGTCCAGCCCACTTTAACTGACTCCTCACCAGTCAGTCGCTGTCTTCCTCTTGTGTCCAGCCCACTTTAACTGACTCCTCACCAGTCAGTCGCCGTCTTCCTCTTGTGTCCAGCCCACTTTAACTGACTCCTCACCAGTCAGTCGCTGTCTTCCTCTTGTGTCCAGCCCACTTTAACTGACTCCTCACCAGTCAGTCGCTGTCTCCTCTTGTGTCCAGCCCACTTTAACTGACTCCTCACCAGTCAGTCGCTGTCTCCTCTTGTGTCCAGCCCACTTTAACTGACTCCTCACCAGTCAGTCGCTGTCTTCCTCTTGTGTCCAGCCCACTTTAACTGACTCCTCACCAGTCAGTCGCTGTCTTCCTCTTGTGTCCAGCCCACTTTAACTGACTCTCACCAGTCAGTCGTCGCGTCTCCTCTTGTGTCCAGCCCACTTTAACTGACTCCTCACCAGTCAGTCGCCTGTCTCCTCTTGTGTCCAGCCCACTTTAACTGACTCCTCACCAGTCAGTCGCTGTCTTCCTCTTGTGTCCAGCCCACTTTAACTGACTCCTCACCAGTCAGTCGCCGTCTCCTCTTGTGTCCAGCCCACTTTAACTGACTCCTCACCAGTCAGTCGCCGTCTCCTCTTGTGTCCAGCCCACTTTAACTGACTCCTCACCAGTCAGTCGCTGTCTCCTCTTGTGTCCAGCCCACTTTAACTGACTCCTCACCAGTCAGTCGCCGTCTTCCTCTTGTGTCCAGCCCACTTTAACTGACTCCTCACCAGTCAGTCGCCGTCTTCCTCTTGTGTCCAGCCCACTTTAACTGACTCCTCACCAGTCAGTCGCTGTCTCTCCTCTTGTGTCCAGCCCACTTTAACTGACTCTCACCAGTCAGTCGCTGTCTTCCTCTTGTGTCCAGCCCACTTTAACTGACTCCTCACCAGTCAGTCGCCGTCTTCCTCTTGTGTCCAGCCCACTTTAACTGACTCCTCACCAGTCAGTCGCTGTCTCCTCTTGTGTCCAGCCCACTTTAACTGACTCCTCACCAGTCAGTCGCCGTCTTCCTCTTGTGTCCAGCCCACTTTAACTGACTCCTCACCAGTCAGTCGCTGTCTTCCTCTTGTGTCCAGCCCACTTTAACTGACTCCTCACCAGTCAGTCGCTGTCTCCTCTTGTGTCCAGCCCACTTTAACTGACTCCTCACCAGTCAGTCGCCGTCTTCCTCTTGTGTCCAGCCCACTTTAACTGACCCTCACCAGTCAGTCGCCGTCTTCCTCTTGTGTCCAGCCCACTTTAACTGACTCCTCACCAGTCAGTCGCCGTCTCCTCTTGTGTCCAGCCCACTTTAACTGACTCCTCACCAGTCAGTCGCCGTCTCCTCTTGTGTCCAGCCCACTTTAACTGACTCCTCACCAGTCAGTCGCCGTCTCCTCTTGTGTCCAGCCCACTTTAACTGACTCCTCACCAGTCAGTCGCCGTCTTCCTCTTGTGTCCAGCCCACTTAACTGACTCTCACCAGTCAGTCGCTGTCTTCCTCTTGTGTCCAGCCCACTTTAACTGACTCCTCACCAGTCAGTCGCTGTCTTCCTCTTGTGTCCAGCCCACTTTAACTGACTCCTCACTCACCAGTCAGTCGCTCTTCCTCTTGTGTCCAGCCCACTTTAACTGACTCCTCACCAGTCAGTCGCCGCTGTTCTCTTGTGTGTCCAGCCCACTTTAACTGACTCTCACCAGTCAGTCGCCGTCTCCTCTTGTGTCCAGCCCACTTTAACTGACTTCCTCACCAGTCAGTCGCCGTCTCTCTCTCTTGTGTCCAGCCCACTTTAACTGACTCCTCACCAGTCAGTCGCCGTCTTCCTCTTGTGTCCAGCCCACTTTAACTGACTCCTCACCAGTCGCCGTCTTCCTCTTGTGTCCAGCCCACTTTAACTGACTCCTCACCAGTCAGTCGCTGTCTCCTCTTGTGTCCAGCCCACTTTAACTGACTCCTCACCAGTCAGTCGCTGTCTTCCTCTTGTGTCCAGCCCACTTAACTGACTCCTCACCAGTCAGTCGCTGTCTCCTCTTGTGTCCAGCCCACTTTAACTGACTCCTCACCAGTCAGTCGCTGTCTTCCTCTTGTGTCCAGCCCACTTTAACTGACTCTCACCAGTCAGTCGCCGTCTTCTCTTTGTGTCCAGCCCACTTTAACTGACTCCTCACCAGTCAGTCGCCGTCTCCCTCTTGTGTCCAGCCCACTTTAACTGACTCCTCACCAGTCAGTCGCCGTCTACCTCTTGTGTCCAGCCCACTTTAACTGACTCCTCACCAGTCAGTCGCCGTCTCCCTCTTGTGTCCAGCCCACTTTAACTGACTCATCACTCGGCAGGCGCCGTCTTCCTCTTGTGTCCAGCCCACTTCAACTGACTCCTCACCAGTCAGTCGCTGTATCCCTCTTGTGTCCAGCCCACTTTAACTGACTCCTCACCAGTCAGTCGCCGTCTTCCTCTTGTGTCCAGCCCACTTTAACTGACTCCTCACCAGTCAGTCGCTGTCTCCCTCTTGTGTCCAGCCCACTTTAACTGACTCCTCACCAGTCAGTCGCCGTCTCCTCTTGTGTCCAGCCCACTTTAACTGACTCCTCACCAGTCAGTCGCTCTCCTCTTGTGTCCAGCCCACTTTAACTGACTCCTCACCAGTCAGTCGCTGTCTCCCTCTTGTGTCCAGCCCACTTTAACTGACTCCTCACCAGTCAGTCGCCGTCTTCCTCTTGTGTCCAGCCCACTTTAACTGACTCACCAGTCAGTCGCCGTCTTCCTCTTGTGTCCAGCCCACTTTAACTGACTCTCACCAGTCAGTCGCCGTCTTCTCTTGTGTCCAGCCCACTTTAACTGACTCCCTCACCAGTCAGTCGCCGTCTTCCTCTTTGTGTCCAGCCCACTTTAACTGACTCCTCACCAGTCAGTCGCCGTCTTCCTCTTGTGTCCAGCCCACTTTAACTGACTCCTCACCAGTCAGTCGCCGTCTTCCTCTTTGTGTCCAGCCCACTTTAACTGACTCCTCACCAGTCAGTCGCTGTCTCCTCTTGTGTCCAGCCCACTTTAACTGACTCCTCACCAGTCAGTCGCTGTCTTCCTCTTGTGTCCAGCCCACTTTAACTGACTCCTCACCAGTCAGTCGCTGTCTCTTCCTCTTGTGTCCAGCCCACTTAACTGACTCCTCACCAGTCAGTCGCCGTCTCCTCTTGTGTCCAGCCCACTTTAACTGACTCCTCACCAGTCAGTCGCTGTCTCCTCTTTGTGTCCAGCCCACTTTAACTGACTCCTCACCAGTCAGTCGCCGTCTTCCTCTTGTGTCCAGCCCACTTTAACTGACTCCTCACCAGTCAGTCGCCGTCTTCCTCTTGTGTCCAGCCCACTTTAACTGACTCCTCACCAGTCAGTCGCTGTTCCTCTTGTGTCCAGCCCACTTTAACTGACTCCTCACCAGTCAGTCGCTGTCTCCTCTTGTGTCCAGCCCACTTTAACTGACTCCTCACCAGTCAGTCGCTGTCTCCTCTTGTGTCCAGCCCACTTTAACTGACTCCTCACCAGTCAGTCGCCGTCTTCCTCTTGTGTCCAGCCCACTTTAACTGACTCCTCACCAGTCAGTCGCTGTCTCCTCTTGTGTCCAGCCCACTTTAACTGACTCCTCACCAGTCAGTCGCTGTCTTCCTCTTGTGTCCAGCCCACTTTAACTGACTCCTCACCAGTCAGTCAGTCGCTGTCCTCTTGTGTCCAGCCCACTTTAACTGACTCCTCACCAGTCAGTCGCCGTCTTCCTCTTGTGTCCAGCCCACTTTAACTGACTCCTCACCAGTCAGTCGCTGTCTTCCTCTTGTGTCCAGCCCACTTTAACTGACTCCTCACCAGTCAGTCGCTGTCTCCTCTTGTGTCCAGCCCACTTTAACTGACTCTCACCAGTCAGTCGCTGTCTCCCTCTGTGTCCAGCCCACTTTAACTGACTCTCACCAGTCAGTCGCCGTCTCCTCTTTGTGTCCAGCCCACTTTAACTGACTCCTCACCAGTCAGTCGCCGTCTTCTCTTGTGTCCAGCCCACTTTTAACTGACTCCTCACCAGTCAGTCGCCGTCTCCTCTTGTGTCCAGCCCACTTTAACTGACTCCTCACCAGTCAGTCGCCGTCTTCTCTTGTGTCCAGCCCACTTTAACTGACTCCTCACCAGTCGCCGTCTGTCCTCTTGTGTCCAGCCCACTTTAACTGACTCTCACCAGTCAGTCGCCGTCTCCTCTTGTGTCCAGCCCACTTTAACTGACTCCTCACCAGTCAGTCGCCGTCTCTCTCTTGTGTCCAGCCCACTTTAACTGACTCCTCACCAGTCAGTCGCTGTCTCCTCTTTGTGTCCAGCCCACTTTAACTGACTCCTCACCAGTCAGTCGCTGTCCTCTCTTGTGTCCAGCCCACTTTAACTGACTCCTCACCAGTCAGTCGCCGTCTTCCTCTTGTGTCCAGCCCACTTTAACTGACTCCTCACCAGTCAGTCGCCGTCTTCCTCTTGTGTCCAGCCCACTTTAACTGACTCCTCACCAGTCAGTCGCCGTCTTCTCTTGTGTCCAGCCCACTTTAACTGACTCCTCACCAGTCAGTCGCTGTCTCCTCTTTGTGTCCAGCCCACTTTAACTGACTCTCACCAGTCAGTCGCTGTCTCCTCTTGTGTCCAGCCCACTTTAACTGACTCCTCACCAGTCAGTCGCTGTCTTCCTCTTGTGTCCAGCCCACTTTAACTGACTCCTCACCAGTCAGTCGCTGTCTCCTCTTGTGTCCAGCCCACTTTTAACTGACTCCTCACCAGTCAGTCGCCGTCTTCTCTTGTGTCCAGCCCACTTTAACTGACTCCTCACCAGTCAGTCGCCGTCTTCCTCTTGTGTCCAGCCCACTTTAACTGACTCCTCACCAGTCAGTCGCTGTCTCCTCTTGTGTCCAGCCCACTTTAACTGACTCCTCACCAGTCAGTCGCTCTCTCCTCTTGTGTCCAGCCCACTTTAACTGACTCTCACCAGTCAGTCGCTGTCTTCTCTCTTGTGTCCAGCCCACTTTAACTGACTCCTCACCAGTCAGTCGCTGTTCTCTTTGTGTCCAGCCCACTTTAACTGACTCCTCACCAGTCAGTCGCTGTCTTCCTCTTGTGTCCAGCCCACTTTAACTGACTCCTCACCAGTCAGTCGCTGTCTCTTCTCTTGTGTCCAGCCCACTTTAACTGACTCCTCACCAGTCGTCGTCGTTCCTCTTGTGTCCAGCCCACTTTAACTGACTCCTCACCAGTCAGTCGCCGTCTTCCTCTTGTGTCCAGCCCACTTTAACTGACTCCTCACCAGTCAGTCGCCGTCTCCCTCTTGTGTCCAGCCCACTTTAACTGACTCCTCACCAGTCAGTCGCTGACTACCTCTTGTGTCCAGCCCACTTTAACTGACTCCTCACCAGTCAGTCGCCGTCTCCCTCTTGTGTCCAGCCCACTTTAACTGACTCCTCACCAGTCAGTCGCTGTCTACCTCTTGTGTCCAGCCCACTTTAACTGACTCCTCACCAGTCAGTCGCTGTCTTCCTCTTGTGTCCAGCCCACTTTAACTGATTCCTGACCAGTCAGTCGCTGTCTCCCTCTTGTGTCCAGCCCACTTTAACTGACTCCTCACCAGTCAGTCGCTGTCTCCCTCTTGTGTCCAGCCCACTTTATCTGACTCCTCACCAGTCAGTCGCTGTGTCCCTCTTGTGTCCAGCCCACTTTAACTGACTCCTCACCAGTCAGTCGCTGTCTCCCTCTTGTGTCCAGCCCACTTTAACTGACTCCTCACCAGTCAGTCGCTGTCTCCCTCTTGTGTCCAGCCCACTTTATCTGACTCCTCACCAGTCAGTCGCAGTCTCCCTCTTGTGTCCAGCCCACTTTAACTGACTCCTCACCAGTCAGTCGCCGTCTTCCTCTTGTTTCCAGCCCACTTTAACTGACTCCTCACCAGTCAGTCGCTGTCTCCCTCTTGTGTCCAGCCCACTTTAACTGACTCCTCACCAGTCAGTCGCTGTCTCCTCTTGTGTCCAGCCCACTTTAACTGACTCCTCACCAGTCAGTCGCTGTCTTCCTCTTGTGTCCAGCCCACTTTAACTGACTCCTCACCAGTCAGTCGCTGTCTTCCTCTTGTGTCCAGCCCACTTTAACTGACTCCTCACCAGTCAGTCGCTGTCTCCTCTTGTGTCCAGCCCACTTTAACTGACTCCTCACCAGTCAGTCGCCGTCTTCCTCTTGTGTCCAGCCCACTTTAACTGACTCCTCACCAGTCAGTCGCTGTCTTCCTCTTGTGTCCAGCCCACTTTAACTGACTCCTCACCAGTCAGTCGCTGTCTTCCTCTTGTGTCCAGCCCACTTTAACTGACTCCTCACCAGTCAGTCGCTGTCTTCCTCTTGTGTCCAGCCCACTTTAACTGACTCCTCACCAGTCAGTCGCTGTCTTCCTCTTGTGTCCAGCCCACTTTAACTGACTCCTCACCAGTCAGTCGCTGTTCCTCTTGTGTCCAGCCCACTTTAACTGACTCCTCACCAGTCAGTCGTCGCTGTCTTCCTCTTGTGTCCAGCCCACTTTAACTGACTCCTCACCAGTCAGTCGCTGTCTTCCTCTTGTGTCCAGCCCACTTTAACTGACTCCTCACCAGTCAGTCGCCGTCTTCCTCTTGTGTCCAGCCCACTTTAACTGACTCCTCACCAGTCAGTCGCTGTCTTCCTCTTGTGTCCAGCCCACTTTAACTGACTCCTCACCAGTCAGTCGCCGTCTTCCTCTTGTGTCCAGCCCACTTTAACTGACTCCTCACCAGTCAGTCGCTGTCTTCCTCTTGTGTCCAGCCCACTTTAACTGACTCCTCACCAGTCAGTCGCTGTCTTCCTCTTGTGTCCAGCCCACTTTAACTGACTCCTCACCAGTCAGTCGCTGTCTTCCTCTTGTGTCCAGCCCACTTTAACTGACTCCTCACCAGTCAGTCGCTGTCTTCCTCTTGTGTCCAGCCCACTTTAACTGACTCCTCACCAGTCAGTCGCTGTCTTCCTCTTGTGTCCAGCCCACTTTAACTGACTCCTCACCAGTCAGTCGCTGTCTCTCCTCTTGTGTCCAGCCCACTTTAACTGACTCCTCACCAGTCAGTCGCTGTCTTCCTCTTGTGTCCAGCCCACTTTAACTGACTCCTCACCAGTCAGTCGCTGTCTTCCTCTTGTGTCCAGCCCACTTTAACTGACTCCTCACCAGTCAGTCGCTGTCTTCCTCTTGTGTCCAGCCCACTTTAACTGACTCCTCACCAGTCAGTCGCCGTCTTCCTCTTGTGTCCAGCCCACTTTAACTGACTCCTCACCAGTCAGTCGCCGTCTTCCTCTTGTGTCCAGCCCACTTTAACTGACTCCTCACCAGTCAGTCGCTGTCTTCCTCTTGTGTCCAGCCCACTTTAACTGACTCCTCACCAGTCAGTCGCTGTCTTCCTCTTGTGTCCAGCCCACTTTAACTGACTCCTCACCATTCAGTCGCCGTCTTCCTCTTGTGTCCAGCCCACTTTATCTGACTCCTCACCAGTCAGTCGCTGTATCCCTCTTGTGTCCAGCCCACTTTAACTGACTCCTCACCAGTCAGTCGCTGTCTTCCTCTTGTGTCCAGCCCACTTTAACTGACTCCTCACCAGTCAGTCGTCTCCTCTTGTGTCCAGTCCAGCCCACTTTAACTGACTCCTCACCAGTCAGTCGCTGTCTCCTCTTGTGTCCAGCCCACTTTAACTGACTCCTCACCAGTCAGTCGCTCTTCCTCTTGTGTCCAGCCCACTTTAACTGACTCCTCACCAGTCAGTCGTCGTCTTCCTCTTGTGTCCAGCCCACTTTAACTGACTCCTCACCAGTCAGTCGCTGTCTCCTCTCTTGTGTCCAGCCCACTTTAACTGACTCCTCACCAGTCAGTCGCTGTCTCCTCTTGTGTCCAGCCCACTTTAACTGACTCCTCACCAGTCAGTCGCTGTCTTCCTCTTGTGTCCAGCCCACTTTAACTGACTCCTCACCAGTCAGTCGCTCTTCCTCTTGTGTCCAGCCCACTTTAACTGACTCCTCACAGTCAGTCAGTCGTGTCTCCTCTTGTGTCCAGCCCACTTTAACTGACTCCTCACCAGTCAGTCGCTGTCTTCCTCTTGTGTCCAGCCCACTTTAACTGACTCCTCACCAGTCAGTCGCTGTCTTCCTCTTGTGTCCAGCCCACTTTAACTGACTCCTCACCAGTCAGTCGCTGTCTCTCCTCTTGTGTCCAGCCCACTTTAACTGACTCCTCACCAGTCAGTCGCTGTCTTCCTCTTGTGTCCAGCCCACTTTAACTGACTCCTCACCAGTCAGTCGCTGTCTTCCTCTTGTGTCCAGCCCACTTTAACTGACTCCTCACCAGTCAGTCGCTGTCTTCCTCTTGTGTCCAGCCCACTTTAACTGACTCCTCACCAGTCAGTCGCCTGTCTTCCTCTTGTGTCCAGCCCACTTTAACTGACTCCTCACCAGTCAGTCGCCGTCTTCCTCTTGTGTCCAGCCCACTTTAACTGACTCCTCACCAGTCAGTCGCTGTCTTCCTCTTGTGTCCAGCCCACTTTAACTGACTCCTCACCAGTCAGTCGCTGTCTCCTCTTGTGTCCAGCCCACTTTAACTGACTCCTCACCAGTCAGTCGCTGTCTTCCTCTTGTGTCCAGCCCACTTTAACTGACTCCTCACCAGTCAGTCGCTGTCTTCCTCTTGTGTCCAGCCCACTTTAACTGACTCCTCACCAGTCAGTCGCCGTCTTCCTCTTGTGTCCAGCCCACTTTAACTGACTCCTCACCAGTCAGTCGCTGTCTTCCTCTTGTGTCCAGCCCACTTTAACTGACTCCTCACCAGTCAGTCGCTGTCTTCCTCTTGTGTCCAGCCCACTTTAACTGACTCCTCACCAGTCAGTCGCTGTCTTCCTCTTGTGTCCAGCCCACTTTAACTGACTCCTCACCAGTCAGTCGCTGTCTCCTCTTGTGTCCAGCCCACTTTAACTGACTCCTCACCAGTCAGTCGCTGTCTTCCTCTTGTGTCCAGCCCACTTTAACTGACTCCTCACCAGTCAGTCGCCGTCTTCCTCTTGTGTCCAGCCCACTTTAACTGACTCCTCACCAGTCAGTCGCGTCTTCCTCTTGTGTCCAGCCCACTTTAACTGACTCCTCACCAGTCAGTCGCTGTCTCCTCTTGTGTCCAGCCCACTTTAACTGACTCCTCACCAGTCAGTCGCCGTCTCTCCTCTTGTGTCCAGCCCACTTTAACTGACTCCTCACCAGTCAGTCGCTGTCTCCTCTTGTGTCCAGCCCACTTTAACTGACTCCTCACCAGTCAGTCGCTGTCTCCCTCTTGTGTCCAGCCCACTTTAACTGACTCCTCACCAGTCAGTCGCTGTCTCCTCTTGTGTCCAGCCCACTTTAACTGACTCCTCACCAGTCAGTCGCTGTCTCCCTCTTGTGTCCAGCCCACTTTAACTGACTCCTCACCAGTCAGTCGCTGTTCTCTCTTGTGTCCAGCCCACTTTAACTGACTCCTCACCAGTCAGTCGCTGTCTCTCTTGTGTCCAGCCCACTTTAACTGACTCCTCACCAGTCAGTCGCTGTCTCCCTCTTGTGTCCAGCCCACTTTAACTGACTCCTCACCAGTCAGTCGCTGTCTCCTCTTGTGTCCAGCCCACTTTAACTGACTCCTCACCAGTCAGTCGCTCTTCCTCTTGTGTCCAGCCCACTTTAACTGACTCCTCACCAGTCAGTCGCTGTCTTCTCTTGTGTCCAGCCCACTTTAACTGACTCCTCACCAGTCAGTCGCTGTCTCCTCTTGTGTCCAGCCCACTTTAACTGACTCCTCACCAGTCAGTCGCTGTCTCTCCTCTTGTGTCCAGCCCACTTTAACTGACTCCTCACCAGTCAGTCGCTGTCTTCCTCTTGTGTCCAGCCCACTTTAACTGACTCCTCACCAGTCAGTCGCTGTCTTCTCTTGTGTCCAGCCCACTTTAACTGACTCCTCACCAGTCAGTCGCTGTCTTCCTCTTGTGTCCAGCCCACTTTAACTGACTCCTCACCAGTCAGTCGCTGTCTCCTCTTGTGTCCAGCCCACTTTAACTGACTCCTCACCAGTCAGTCGCTGTCTCCTCTTGTGTCCAGCCCACTTTAACTGACTCCTCACCAGTCAGTCGCTGTCTTCCTCTTGTGTCCAGCCCACTTTAACTGACTCCTCACCAGTCAGTCGCTGTCTTCCTCTTGTGTCCAGCCCACTTTAACTGACTCCTCACCAGTCAGTCGCTGTCTTCTCTTGTGTCCAGCCCACTTTAACTGACTCCTCACCAGTCAGTCGTCTTCCTCTTGTGTCCAGCCCACTTTAACTGACTCCTCACCAGTCAGTCGCTGTCTCCTCTTGTGTCCAGCCCACTTTAACTGACTCCTCACCAGTCAGTCGCTGTCTTCCTCTTGTGTCCAGCCCACTTTAACTGACTCCTCACCAGTCAGTCGCTGTCTTCCTCTTGTGTCCAGCCCACTTTAACTGACTCCTCACCAGTCAGTCGCTGTCTTCCTCTTGTGTCCAGCCCACTTTAACTGACTCCTCACCAGTCAGTCGCTGTCTTCCTCTTGTGTCCAGCCCACTTTAACTGACTCCTCACCAGTCAGTCGCTGTCTTCCTCTTGTGTCCAGCCCACTTTAACTGACTCCTCACCAGTCAGTCGCTGTCTTCCTCTTGTGTCCAGCCCACTTTAACTGACTCCTCACCAGTCAGTCGCTGTCTCCTCTTGTGTCCAGCCCACTTTAACTGACTCCTCACCAGTCAGTCGCTGTCTCCCTCTTGTGTCCAGCCCACTTTAACTGACTCCTCACCAGTCAGTCGCTGTCTCCCTCTTGTGTCCAGCCCACTTTAACTGACTCCTCACCAGTCAGTCGCTGGCTCCCTCTTGTGTCCAGCCCACTTTAACTGACTCCTCACCAGTCAGTCGCTGTCTCCCTCTTGTGTCCAGCCCACTTTAACTGACTCCTCACCAGTCAGTCGCTGTCTCCCTCTTGTGTCCAGCCCACTTTAACTGACTCCTCACCAGGCAGTCGCCGTCTACCTCTTGTGTCCAGCCCACTTTAACTGACTCCTCACCAGTCAGTCGCTGTATCCCTCTTGTGTCCAGCCCACTTTAACTGACTCCTCACCAGTCAGTCGCTGTCTTCCTCTTGTGTCCAGCCCACTTTAACTGACTCCTGACCAGTCAGTCGCTGTCTTCCTCTTGTGTCCAGCCCACTTTAACTGACTCCTCACCAGTCAGTCGCCGTCTTCCTCTTGTGTCCAGCCCACTTTAACTGACTCCTCACCAGTCAGTCGCTGTCTTCCTCTTGTGTCCAGCCCACTTTAACTGACTCCTCACCAGTCAGTCGCTGTCTCCTCTTGTGTCCAGCCCACTTTAACTGACTCCTCACCAGTCAGTCGCTGTCTTCTCTTGTGTCCAGCCCACTTTAACTGACTCCTCACCAGTCAGTCGCCGTCTTCCTCTTGTGTCCAGCCCACTTTAACTGACTCCTCACCAGTCAGTCGCTGTCTTCCTCTTGTGTCCAGCCCACTTTAACTGACTCCTCACCAGTCAGTCGCTGTCTCCTCTTGTGTCCAGCCCACTTTAACTGACTCCTCACCAGTCAGTCGTCGTCTCTCCTCTTGTGTCCAGCCCACTTTAACTGACTCCTCACCAGTCAGTCGCTGTCTCCTCTTGTGTCCAGCCCACTTTAACTGACTCCTCACCAGTCAGTCGCTGTCTTCCTCTTGTGTCCAGCCCACTTTAACTGACTCCTCACCAGTCAGTCGCTGTCTCCTCTTGTGTCCAGCCCACTTTAACTGACTCCTCACCAGTCAGTCGCTGTCTCCTCTTGTGTCCAGCCCACTTTAACTGACTCCTCACCAGTCAGTCGCTGTCTCCTCTTGTGTCCAGCCCACTTTAACTGACTCCTCACCAGTCAGTCGCTGTCTCCTCTTGTGTCCAGCCCACTTTAACTGACTCCTCACCAGTCAGTCGCTGTCTTCCTCTTGTGTCCAGCCCACTTTAACTGACTCCTCACCAGTCAGTCGCTGTCTCTCTCTTGTGTCCAGCCCACTTTAACTGACTCCTCACCAGTCAGTCGCTGTCTTCCTCTTGTGTCCAGCCCACTTTAACTGACTCCTCACCAGTCAGTCGCTGTCTTCCTCTTGTGTCCAGCCCACTTTAACTGACTCCTCACCAGTCAGTCGCCGTCTTCCTCTTGTGTCCAGCCCACTTTAACTGACTCCTCACCAGTCAGTCGCGTCTTCCTCTTGTGTCCAGCCCACTTTAACTGACTCCTCACCAGTCAGTCGCTGTCTTCCTCTTGTGTCCAGCCCACTTTAACTGACTCCTCCTCACCAGTCAGTCGCTGTCTCCTCTTGTGTCCAGCCCACTTTAACTGACTCCTCACCAGTCAGTCGCCGTCTCCTCTTGTGTCCAGCCCACTTTAACTGACTCCTCACCAGTCAGTCGCTGTCTCCTCTTGTGTCCAGCCCACTTTAACTGACTCCTCACCAGTCAGTCGCCGTCTTCCCTCTTGTGTCCAGCCCACTTTAACTGACTCCTCACCAGTCAGTCGCTGTCTTCCTCTTGTGTCCAGCCCACTTTAACTGACTCCTCACCAGTCAGTCGCTGTCTCCTCTTGTGTCCAGCCCACTTTAACTGACTCCTCACCAGTCAGTCGCTGTCTTCCTCTTGTGTCCAGCCCACTTTAACTGACTCCTCACCAGTCAGTCGCTGTCTTCCTCTTGTGTCCAGCCCACTTTAACTGACTCCTCACCAGTCAGTCGCTGTCTTCCTCTTGTGTCCAGCCCACTTTAACTGACTCCTCACCAGTCAGTCGCTGTCTTCCTCTTGTGTCCAGCCCACTTTAACTGACTCCTCACCAGTCAGTCGCCGTCTTCCTCTTGTGTCCAGCCCACTTTAACTGACTCCTCACCAGTCAGTCGCTGTCTTCCTCTTGTGTCCAGCCCACTTTAACTGACTCCTCACCAGTCAGTCGCCGTCTTCCTCTTGTGTCCAGCCCACTTTAACTGACTCCTCACCAGTCAGTCGCTGTCTTCCTCTTGTGTCCAGCCCACTTTAACTGACTCCTCACCAGTCAGTCGCTGTCTTCTCTTGTGTCCAGCCCACTTTAACTGACTCCTCACCAGTCAGTCGCCGTCTCCTCTTGTGTCCAGCCCACTTTAACTGACTCCTCACCAGTCAGCCGTCTTCCTCTTGTGTCCAGCCCACTTTAACTGACTCCTCACCAGTCAGTCGCTGTCTTCCTCTTGTGTCCAGCCCACTTTAACTGACTCCTCACCAGTCAGTCGCTGTCTTCCTCTTGTGTCCAGCCCACTTTAACTGACTCCTCACCAGTCAGTCGCTGTCTTCCTCTTGTGTCCAGCCCACTTTAACTGACTCCTCACCAGTCAGTCGCCGTCTTCCTCTTGTGTCCAGCCCACTTTAACTGACTCCTCACCAGTCAGTCGCTGTCTTCCTCTTGTGTCCAGCCCACTTTAACTGACTCCTCACCAGTCAGTCGCTCTTCCTCTTGTGTCCAGCCCACTTTAACTGACTCCTCACCAGTCAGTCGCCGTCTTCCTCTTGTGTCCAGCCCACTTTAACTGACTCCTCACCAGTCAGTCGCTGTCTTCCTCTTGTGTCCAGCCCACTTTAACTGACTCCTCACCAGTCAGTCGCTGTCTTCCTCTTGTGTCCAGCCCACTTTAACTGACTCCTCACCAGTCAGTCGCCGTCTTCCTCTTGTGTCCAGCCCACTTTAACTGACTCCTCACCAGTCAGTCGCCGTCTTCCTCTTGTGTCCAGCCCACTTTAACTGACTCCTCACCAGTCAGTCGCCGTCTTCCTCTTGTGTCCAGCCCACTTTAACTGACTCCTCACCAGTCAGTCGCTGTCTCCTCTTGTGTCCAGCCCACTTTAACTGACTCCTCACCAGTCAGTCGCCGTCTCCCTCTTGTGTCCAGCCCACTTTAACTGACTCCTCACAGTCAGTCAGCCGTCTTCCTCTTGTGTCCAGCCCACTTTAACTGACTCCTCACCAGTCAGTCGCTGTCTTCCTCTTGTGTCCAGCCCACTTTAACTGACTCCTCACCAGTCAGTCGCTGTCTTCCTCTTGTGTCCAGCCCACTTTAACTGACTCCTCACCAGTCAGTCGCTGTCTTCCTCTTGTGTCCAGCCCACTTTAACTGACTCCTCACCAGTCAGTCGCCGTCTTCCTCTTGTGTCCAGCCCACTTTAACTGACTCCTCACCAGTCAGTCGCTGTCTTCCTCTTGTGTCCAGCCCACTTTAACTGACTCCTCACCAGTCAGTCGCTGTCTTCCTCTTGTGTCCAGCCCACTTTAACTGACTCCTCACCAGTCAGTCGCCGTCTTCCTCTTGTGTCCAGCCCACTTTAACTGACTCCTCACCAGTCAGTCGCCGTCTTCCTCTTGTGTCCAGCCCACTTTATCTGACTCCTCACCAGTCAGTCGCTGTCTCCCTCTTGTGTCCAGCCCACTTTAACTGACTCCTCACCAGTCAGTCGCCGTCTTCCTCTTGTGTCCAGCCCACTTTAACTGACTCCTCACCAGTCAGTCGCCGTCTTCCTCTTGTGTCCAGCCCACTTTAACTGACTCCTCACCAGTCAGTCGCCGTCTTCCTCTTGTGTCCAGCCCACTTTAACTGACTCCTCACCAGTCAGTCGCCGTCTTCCTCTTGTGTCCAGCCCACTTTAACTGACTCCTCACCAGTCAGTCGCTGTCTTCCTCTTGTGTCCAGCCCACTTTAACTGACTCCTCACCAGTCAGTCGCTGTCTTCCTCTTGTGTCCAGCCCACTTTAACTGACTCCTCACCAGTCAGTCGCCGTCTTCCTCTTGTGTCCAGCCCACTTTAACTGACTCCTCACCAGTCAGTCGCTGTCTTCCTCTTGTGTCCAGCCCACTTTAACTGACTCCTCACCAGTCAGTCGCTGTCTTCCTCTTGTGTCCAGCCCACTTTAACTGACTCCTCACCAGTCAGTCGCCGTCTTCCTCTTGTGTCCAGCCCACTTTAACTGACTCCTCACCAGTCAGTCGCCGTCTTCCTCTTGTGTCCAGCCCACTTTAACTGACTCCTCACCAGTCAGTCGCCGTCTTCCTCTTGTGTCCAGCCCACTTTAACTGACTCCTCACCAGTCAGTCGCCGTCTTCCTCTTGTGTCCAGCCCACTTTAACTGACTCCTCACCAGTCAGTCGCCGTCTTCCTCTTGTGTCCAGCCCACTTTAACTGACTCCTCACCAGTCAGTCGCCGTCTTCCTCTTGTGTCCAGCCCACTTTAACTGACTCCTCACCAGTCAGTCGCCGTCTCTCCTCTTGTGTCCAGCCCACTTTAACTGACTCCTCACCAGTCAGTCGCCGTCTCCTCTTGTGTCCAGCCCACTTTAACTGACTCCTCACCAGTCAGTCGTCTTCCTCTTGTGTCCAGCCCACTTTAACTGACTCCTCACCAGTCAGTCGCTGTCTTCCTCTTGTGTCCAGCCCACTTTAACTGACTCCTCACCAGTCAGTCGCTGTCTTCCTCTTGTGTCCAGCCCACTTTAACTGACTCCTCACCAGTCAGTCGCTGTCTTCCTCTTGTGTCCAGCCCACTTTAACTGACTCCTCACCAGTCAGTCGCTGTCTTCCTCTTGTGTCCAGCCCACTTTAACTGACTCCTCACCAGTCAGTCGCCGTCTTCCTCTTGTGTCCAGCCCACTTTAACTGACTCCTCACCAGTCAGTCGCCGTCTTCCTCTTGTGTCCAGCCCACTTTAACTGACTCCTCACCAGTCAGTCGCCGTCTTCCTCTTGTGTCCAGCCCACTTTAACTGACTCCTCACCAGTCAGTCGCTGTCTTCCTCTTGTGTCCAGCCCACTTTAACTGACTCCTCACCAGTCAGTCGCTGTCTTCCTCTTGTGTCCAGCCCACTTTAACTGACTCCTCACCAGTCAGTCGCTGTCTCCTCTTGTGTCCAGCCCACTTTAACTGACTCCTCACAGTCAGTCAGTCGCTCTTCCTCTTGTGTCCAGCCCACTTTAACTGACTCCTCACCAGTCAGTCGCTGTCTCCTCTTGTGTCCAGCCCACTTTAACTGACTCCTCACCAGTCAGTCGCTGTCTTCCTCTTGTGTCCAGCCCACTTTAACTGACTCCTCACCAGTCAGTCGCCGTCTTCCTCTTGTGTCCAGCCCACTTTAACTGACTCCTCACCAGTCAGTCGCCGTCTTCCTCTTGTGTCCAGCCCACTTTAACTGACTCCTCACCAGTCAGTCGCTGTCTTCCCTCTTGTGTCCAGCCCACTTTAACTGACTCCTCACCAGTCAGTCGCCGTCTCTCCTCTTGTGTCCAGCCCACTTTAACTGACTCCTCACCAGTCAGTCGCCGTCTTCCTCTTGTGTCCAGCCCACTTTAACTGACTCCTCACCAGTCAGTCGCTGTCTCCTCTTGTGTCCAGCCCACTTTAACTGACTCCTCACCAGTCAGTCGCCGTCTTCCTCTTGTGTCCAGCCCACTTTAACTGACCTCCTCACCAGTCAGTCGCCGTCTTCCTCTTGTGTCCAGCCCACTTTAACTGACTCTCACCAGTCAGTCGCCGTCTTCCTCTTGTGTCCAGCCCACTTTAACTGACTCCTCACCAGTCAGTCGCCGTCTTCTCTTGTGTCCAGCCCACTTTAACTGACTCCTCACCAGTCAGTCGCCGTCTTCTCTTGTGTCCAGCCCACTTTAACTGACTCCTCACCAGTCAGTCGCTGTCTCCTCTTGTGTCCAGCCCACTTTAACTTCCTCACCAGTCAGTCGACTCCTCTTGTGTCCAGCCCACTTTAACTGACTCCTCACCAGTCAGTCGTCTTCTTCTTGTGTCCAGCCCACTTTAACTGACTCCTCACCAGTCAGTCGCTGTCTCCTCTTGTGTCCCAGCCCACTTTAACTGACTCCTCACCAGTCAGTCGCCGTCTTCCTC